>VWZT01015009.1:1173329-1248051 GCA_013397055.1 Pachycephala philippinensis
GGGGCCGGCGGCGCGGCGGCGGCCGCCCGGTAAGAGGCGCACGTGGGGAGGCAGCGCCGGCTGATGCAACCGGGGGGTGCGATGGTGTGGGCATGGAGGGAGGAGGGGTGAGCGGGATTTGGGCGATGCGCCCTCGCTGGGTGCGTCGGGTTGGGTTTTGAGGTGAGCTTTTTGGGGGGACCTCGTAGTAAAATGTCCCACTTCCCCCAGAACCACTAGGGCGGGATTTGCTCTGGGATTTGGTTTTGGTGGCATTTTGAGAGCGAGCGGAGCAGCCGTCATGTGGCGGTGGCTCAGGTGAGGAGGTGCGCAGATGTGTGCCTGGGAAGATGCTTCCCTGGTCGCCCCCTGCCCCTCCCCGTCCCGATTCAGCCTTGGACGGGATAGTCTGCAGCGGCATTAAATTGAACTGGTCATTGGCTTCTCCAGGGGTACGAGCTATCAAAAATCCACTCCAGGCTGTTTTTTTCCGTTTGTCTTCTTGCTGTGCGGGACAGACAGACGTATTTCAGGGGGTCTCCTCTTTGCCCAGCTGGGTAAGTCTCATCTGCACATGCCAAAGGTAACAGAGGAGAGCTGGCTGCCACTTACCCAGAAACTTTTTCCAGAAAGCGTTCCCAGTGCCTGGCTGTCACTGGTTTTTCCAGGAAGCAGTGTGGCAAACAGAGGTGCCTTGTCTCCCTTCTGCCAGCAGTTTTGAAAGGCATCCATGAAAGTGGCTGGTTTGCTGCTCTTGGGGCTGGTGTAGCCCATGTTAAGCCGTCCGTGGCAGCCGCAGCTGCAAAGGCCTCTGCATCTGTCACTGCCCCGGCCAAGGGTATGGAAAAGAAGAACCCACCTGACCCAAGAGCTGATCCAAGAGTGCAGGGTGGCGGTTCCCTGCTGCGCTTCCCGTGGACAAGCCTTCTTATGAATTAGCACAGCCTAGCTATAAAGTTTTGGGCATGTCAGAGCAATGCCCTGCATACCTATATAAAAAAAAAAACCCAGCCTTTGGCCTGTTAAGATTTTCTGTAGCTGGCTGCTGAACACCAGCCCTCACAGTTCACATCCAACCATAATTTTGGAGATCAAAAGCGTGCGTGCCTAAGCATTTCTGTTATATTGTTGACTAACATTGGTTTCTGCTGACTAATGTTAGGAGGGTTTCTTTTGTTAAAGATTTGCTTGTCACTGTGTTGCAGCAGAGTCACCAAGAACGCAAAGAATTCCTTGGCCTCTCTTAAGAGAGAAAACCCTCGGTTTGAGCCAACGCTTGCCATTATTCAGGTAAAGTATGTCTATGCTCACTGGCTGTGAGAGATCTCCTTTGGTACCATGACTTGACTGAAACTTCAGAAGCACATGATGCAGAAAGTAATTTTAATCCTTTTTTTATAAAGAATATTATCTGCTTTATTATAAAGCAAAGGTAGTTCCACCAGATGGTAGATTGCCCTTCTTCAGGCCTGAAACAGTCACAGCAAACTTCAGACTGTGGGAAAGCTTCGCAAAGGAAGGGAACAGTTTTATCCCTTCTTCCTTTTGGTAACATAGTATTGCCCATTGTACGTATGGATCACTTTTTCTCATAGCTTGTCTAAGTTAACTTCAGAGTTGAATTAAAGTAGTGTTCTCAAACCTTTATTTAGCTTGAAGCTTTTTTTGCAATCCTGAACAAAGTATTTACATGCCTGAAAATGTGGGCCTCCCTCCACCTCCCACCCCTGAAATAACAATGCCAGGATTAATGAAAGACCCTGTTGCTTCCTGTCAGCAGTGTTACTTTTGGGTAGCTGTGGCTTATCACTGTCTTACTGCTCTTATAAGAAGAGGAAAACCACACTAAAAAGTCCCAGACAGCTCAGAAGGGTCAGTGTGAAATAAGTGCATTGTGTAAAGTGCCAGCATCCTGTAGAGGTAGCAGCACTTTCAGATGTGAAGAAATCTTGTAGTAATTGAGAACCATTATTTTACTAATGCTGTGAAGAGCTTTCCATCCCACTGAAGGTGCCATTTTTGATAGGCAATCAAAATCAGAGATGAGGATTGCTGTCCCTGCAAAGCTGCAAGATGTTTGTCCTTTGATTTCTTAGGGTTTCAAAGCCACAAAACTAGGGATGTTTGTCATTCAGAGGGGACCCAGAGCCATGCAGGCAAAAATGTTATTGTCCTGTTTCCTAGGATGGTGGTGTTGATTTTAAATGGGCACATGCTGAAACTCTGATTCAGTAGGTTTTAAGTTTAAAACCCAACTGGAAATATTTTTAAGTACTGATAGTGAATCTAGGTAATGCAGCAACAGTTTTATTTCAGTAGGTCTTCTAGTGAGGCTGTCTGAACAGGCTCTCCCATCTCTTACCCTCCCTGGTAATTGCATTTAATATTTTCACAAAACCCTCTAAGGCTAAAGCTTAAGGACTGCTAGAAAAGCAGTGACCTGTCTCCATCCAGTTGCACCATGAGCTGGACTAGGACTGTCATCTACCCCAGCCCAAGGGGTCTAAAGAGGCTTCCTTTCAATCACATTTGTCTGCTGGGTCTGGTTTTCAGCATGACCAAGTGTGTGTTTTATGCTGGCACAGTGGAAGGGGTGTCCCTCTTTTCCCTATTTACCCCACTTGGTTTGTTTTGCATCAGGAGGTAGGAACATGTGGCCTAGATCCTTCTGGGTGAAATTCACCAAAGCTGTGTTCTCCAGCTGTCAGTCACTCTGGCTCTGGTCTGGTTGCGAGGACTGAAGCAGAGCCCATTTTAAATGTGTATTTGTTGGTGCAACAAAAACTTGCTTTGGTCTACAAATGTTCCTGTGATGCACTGCTCTACCAGTAATGTGGGCAGAGCCTTAAGATTTGTGCTGCTCCCCATGTGCCACATCTGCCCAGAGGAGCAGAGGGAGGGCAGTGAAATTATCTCCTTTGCCAGCCGCTCGTGAGTAACAGCGGTCAGCATGGCAGGGCAGCACTGGGAATGAGGAGTTGCAGACTGGACCTGCAGCAGAATGATTTTGGGACTGTCCTTTTCCTCTTGAGCCAACTGAACCTGAATCATCGATGCTGAAATTGATACCTGTGTTGCTTATTATCTGTGTTGAACCTCGATTGGAGCTGTGCAACAGCAAAAAATGAGTGGTGGGTGCTTCTTAATTTTTCTGAAGCTGGAAACTAAAATAAGGCATCAGGATCCGGCTTAACAGTGGAGCTGTTGCCCTGCAGAGTTCAGCAAAGCACCACTGGCTCCCCTGCACCCCCTGTCCTGCCCTTGCGCCCTGCCAGCTCATGTCCTGAGCTCTGGCCTCACCTGTGCTGCTCGGTGGGTTTTGATAGGAACTGGTTCAGGGCAGGCACTTTCTGCACTCACACGAGGTAAGTGTTCACCTGCCAGTGCTGCAGCAGCAGGGACACTACAGGGACAGTGTGGTACCACCAGTTGCTCCATCCCAGTTAAAGCTCTTGAGCAGTCAGTGTGGGGGTACAGTCCCACATTTACTGGCATAGGGGAGCAGCTGCTGAGCTGTCCTTAGACCTGTCTGTTCTTTCCTTGGCACAGTGTGAGCTCTGCACGGTGTCCTCAATGCAGCAGCCTCTGTGCTGCCACGCACCACCAGCTGCCAGATTTGGGGAGTGGGATGCTGGTAGTGCAGAGCCAGGAGTGCTGGCAGTGCAGGGAGGGAGCTGGGGGATAGAGGGCAAGCCCTCCGTCCCTAACAGGAGTTGCCCCTCCCCACGAAGCCTGTCCTTTTAAATGCTCTTTTTATCACTGTCAGCAGTCTTGAACTATTTGGGATTAGCAGGGATGGCCTGCTTCTTTCTTAGAATTGCTTTTTATTATTTTGAATACCTTTAGACACAGACATTGTCACTACGTATCTTGCATAGATGTGCATTAGCGTACTCTCATTTTAAAATGTATTATTTAAAAACTCAGTTTCTGTTTTGTTCCCCAAGGCACATAATGACCATTTGATTCAAGAAGCAAACCAGAACTTTGCCAAAGAGGTAAGCTTTAGCTGATATATGTGTTAATAATCATGAGCTACTTGCCTTTGGTAATTTTAAGTCTTTTCTTTGAACAGGTTGGTCTGCGTGTTATTCACATCTGTCTTCCTGAAGGCAGCACCAAGGATGAGGTAATTAAAGTACCTGAAGGAGTCTTCCTTTTTCGCTTTTGTCAAAAACTTGTATTTATTGCTGACATTTATTGTATTTTGACTGACCTCTAGTAACTCAAATTAGGGTTGGGATTGCCTTGCTTTAAATACCAAATATTATCCCCTTACTGGCAAGAGTGAGAAAAAAGAGAATTAATGGGCATATCTGCTGTTCCCTGGCAAGCTGGGGCAGAATCAATAGGGTAATATTTCGTTTTTGTGCTTGCTGTTTAACCTTATACCAGCTCAGGTATCCTGTTTCCCACAGTTGCTCTTGTGGCTGTACCTGATTCTTGCCAAAATTATTCAGCAAAATTAAAGATTATATGATTATATAGGGAAAGGAGGGGGGAAGGAGAGGAGAGTGTTGAATTTGTCTATTGATCTTTTAATGTTTAAATTATGTATTAAAAAAACAAACATCCACCCTTGAATCACTGGAGGCCTGAATTCTTTACCTTGTTGAAGCCGCAGCACTTAATATCAATTGTGTTTTAAATATAGAAAACCATGCCAAAGTTGAACCAGTGAAGGAATATATAGTAAAAGTTGACATTGTTCCCAGCTGGCCTCCTTGTGCTTGGCAAGTTTGATAATCCTGCAGGCTTGTGAGTTCTGTGTACTGTTTTGTTTTTCAGTACGCTTTGTTCTTAGAATGTTACTGCCTTGCAGTGTAATCTCAAGAACTGCTTCCAGATACATTGAAAGGAATTTACTGTGAACTTTTGTAGATTACGGATAGTCAGCTACATTTAAGAAGAGTGGGCTTTTGAAATGAAAAACAAATACACTTTGTTGTTGGTAAATGCGTTTTGTCTGTTGAGTGACACAGCAGGAAATAGGTAAAATACAGTGACTGTGCAGCAGTAGTTGCTGTTACTTTGAAGTAGTATCTTAGAAAGCACTTGAGCTGTGTATTTAAAGAGAAAATTGGGGTATTTCTGTTATTTGAGGGAAGTTACTTCCGGTAAAATTCATCATGGTTTGCTTACTCTCTTGCTTACTCAGTATGACAAAGTTTTTTTCATCCACTAAAATCCACATCTCAGTTGTGTTCCCTGGTGTGGGAAGGTGGGAGGGATTTCAATACCATGCACATTTGGGTTTTGCCATAACTTCCTCTGTACAATAAAGGCAAGTCAATGCTACACTGCTTTTCCCTGCATGAGTTATAAGTAATTTAAATGCTGTGATGATGGAAAGCTGAATTAAAGTCAGATGCAATTTAAATGGAAAACTGAATTACTTCCCCAGGAGGTGGAGATACAGCTTCAAGTTTTAATTGCTCTGTAAGCCCCCAGTATTTTGTAGCATATCATGATTTTTTTAAGAAAAATATGGATGTTTTCATGTCCATATTCTGGTATATAGAGTTATCCTTTCTATTGCAATGTATATCAGTCCTGTTGCTGTCAAATGCCACAGGACCTTAGCAGATATGCCTGTTTTTGCCTCAGGAGTCAGGAAAATAAAGAGGCGTTTCTGTACCAGTGACGTGCTCATATGATCTGTGTTCAGCATGAAAGTAGTACGTTCTCTTGGTTCAGAGTTGCAGCTAATCGAACTCCTGCCCAATTCCTCTAGCTTCATGTTTATTGCATATCAAGTGTGTGGGTAATAGAGTTCACAATTACGCTGAATAGTTTACAAGAAAAGCATTTTAAGAAGGCATGGTATTAGTTAAGGAAAAAATAAACAACTGCTTTTAATGCTTTTCTGTTGGATATTAATCCAATTCAATTATAAAGCTTTGCGATGCTTGCACACTGATTTTATTTACATGATGGGAAGACATGCTTGCATGACATTTCTCACCTAAGAAAACTTCAACATGTTTTGTTCCATTGTATTCTTTCTGGTCACAGCAGAATAGCATGGATCAGCATTACATTTTAGAGAGGAAGTAATGAAGGGTAGTCTCAGATGTCAAATATGACCAGTTATAAACCACTTGAACTTCTGGTTCAGTACTTGAAATTCATAAACTTTTCTGCATTGCCTTTTCAACACAACAATTCTTCACAAGGCAATTGTCAGCTCTTAGGATCAGGGTGCTTTGAGAAGGAAAATAGGTAACCATATATGCTGGTTTAATAAAATGAGTTTTTTCTTGTATAATTGTTTTTTCAAGTGTTGCAACTTTTTGTCCATGTTCTGTGTTGGGATGTGATCTGGTTCCGTTTTGAACTATGTATTACCTCAGGCATCTCGTTTCTAGAAGTATCTTCTGAAGCCGTTGCAGTGACAAGCTTGTGCTGAGGTTTGGAATGGAGAAACACAAACTGCTTTTGGCAGCATAATGTCACATAATACGTGTTTGCTTTGCAAGATGTTTAGCATAGAGTCAGGGTGGCTTAATTTGGTAAGCCATGGAAATATAAACTGAGTAGAGCAAGTTATTGCTTTTTCATTTAGAATTTGCAGTAATAAGCAAGGGAAGCCAAGGTGGCCATGAAGTAATTGAACAAAAATTACAGGTTTTACCCCATTCTAATCAGATTCTCCTTTTATCTGCTGTTCTGATCTTTAATGCTTTTTATTAACTTCCTAGATTGTCAGTGAAATCTTGAGACTTAATGAGGATCCTAACGTGCAGGGCCTTGCTCTTGACCTCCCAGAAAGCTTATATAGCAGTAAGGTATTAAATGCTGTGAAACCAGAGAAGGATGTGGATGGGTAAGTGGAGTACTGAGAAATAATATTAGCAGACACAACCCTGATGGCTCTGTAAAATCAGTTTTCCCCTGTGCTTTTCATTAATGGATTCCTCAGTCAATGTGTCTAGCTATGCTGTTGAACACAGTGATAAAAGATGCCTCTGAATCAATGAGAAGTCTTTTGCTCAAGTAGTTTTGGTCATTAGCTTTTTATTTTTTGCATAATGTATATTCAGGGCATAGTCTTTTCAAAGAAATAAGAAACAAAGTCTTGATTTACTGGTGATACTTAAGGTATTTCAGTACTTCAGTAATACAAGTGGTAGTCACAAAGTACTGAATTTTCACAAGAAGGATTGATGGAAAAATTGCAGAGAAGGTTTTAACTTCCTTACAGCACTCTCTCGTGTTGAGAGAGTAGGCTATAATAGTTTGGACCCATTAGCACAGATTTCCAATCAGTGTTGAGCTGTACTGCTCTCTGAAGAGACCACTGGTAATTTAGGTTTGTGAGTTACCATTTTGCTGCTCTTGCAGCCTTCCTGCTCTTAGCTGCAGGCCATTACCATTTTTTTTTATCCCACTCTCTCTCTTTTTTTTTTTTCATGTCAGGAAAAAAATCTAAAAATCCTTCAAATTAGTTACCTTTCCACTGTGTGGAGTACTGGAGATTGCCAGAGAATGGAAAATTTAGAGTGTCTTTCTGTATGAGAGAGAATGGAGTGCAGTGTAGAAACACCTGGGTTACCCCCTCCTAAACCAGCCTGAGCCCAGCAGGATGTGTTGCCTCTGGTTTGGCTCTGGCAGCACTGGCCTGGTCTCACTGCAGTGTTTTGGCCCAATGTGCTGTGGGTAGCCCAGTCGTGCCAAGTAAAGAGCTGCCTGTGCATCGTGGAATCGTGTTACTCATTCTAACTCACAGATCCCTTTCCTGGCCTCTCTCGAGGCTCAGTGTTTGTCTAGCTGGGGTGTGAGATGATACAAATTAGCTGCAGTACATGACTATCAAAGGATTTGCTTTTGTGAGAGATGTTTGCTCTTGGGATTAGCTCTTAGCCATGTTACAAGCATTGCTGGGGATTTATATTACACAAACTCTTCTTTTTTGTTGAATTGCCATATTTTTCCACTGCAGATTATCCAGTGTAAACCTAGGACGCTTGGTACATGGTGATGTCAATGACTGTTTAGTTCCTCCTACAGTGTCTGCTGTGATGGAGCTTCTTGAAGATACAGGTGAGTCCTTCTATCATAATCATTACAATAACTTTAGCCTAACTGTTTTACTCAGTTTTGATCCTGACTGGGAGTCAAATGTAATCCAACCTTGTTGTGTTTTCTATTTTGTGTTGTTTTCCCGCCTAACATATATGTCTCCTGCTGTTGAGGAACCTCAGTGACACCTGAATGCTGGATTTGCAGAAATGGGTCTCAGGCCTACATGTTTTGGATACTAGGAAAGGGTTAGCTGCCATCAGCAGATCTAATTTCTCTGAAGACACACCAGGCATGTGAGTCTTCCAAACAAAAAATACAGACATCACTTGGGGATTTCACTTGACTGTTTCGATTAGTGTGAGCAGTTGGAGTTTGCCTGTAAGTTGCTGCTGAGCAAATCTTTTGGTTTGGATTGTGTTGTGTCAGTGCTGACACTGAAATGGCGCATTCAAACAAGCAGGTTTACTGTGTGCGAAGACACTGTTTAAGGCAGTATTTCAGAAGTTGTCTCTCTTACAGTGATCCATAATTGTTGAAACGAGGATTTCTGTAGCAGAACTGTAAATGAAGGTTAAATGTACTTAGTAACAAACGTGAATGAAAGGATTTGTGCAAAATACCAGAAAGCCAGAAGAACAGTATTTGCTTACTAGAATTTAGAGAGTCACCAGGAAACTACTTATGACCTGTGGTTGGTGTCACTGCGTTGGCTCCAGAAGAGCTGCCCAAGCTGGCACAGCTGCCGTGGTGTGCAGGCACATGGCGCTGTCCTGTCGTGAGCCCCTTGCTGCCCCTTCTGGAGTGCTGCAGCCGTGGGTGGCTCGGGGCGAGGTCCCTGTAGCTGCTGGTGCTTGTGCCCTGCGCTGGGGGTGGCTGAAACACTTCCCTTGTGTCGCACAGGTGGGAAGAAGGTGCTGCTGGTGGGAGTGTGCGGGGCACAGGGTGCTGCCCTGCAGAGCGTGCTGCAGCGCCAGGGAGCCGCCGTCCTCAGCTGCCACTGGAGAGCCCCACAGCTGCAGAGCGAGGTGAGCACCCTTCTGTCTGCCCTGGCACATCGTGCATCCCCACTATCTGCTCATCCTTGTCAGCTGTCTGTCTGATTATCCTGCCCTGGCTGCCATTCCTGAGAGGCTGCCTTCCCAAGAGACTCATTGCAGTCACAGGTGGCACTGGGGTTGCTGGTAGCCAGTGTGGGTCACAGTCTTTTCTCCTTTCTGTTAGCTCAGAAATGGTGCAAAGCTCTGCCTCTATCAGAATATTACATGTAACAGCAGCCGCTCTAACTTCATTATTTTACACCAAGAGCTGTGAGAGAAGGAATCCAACAAACAAATGTTTCAGCTCTCCCTTTTGCTTTCTGTCTGTGCAAGAGAAATGCCCTCTTTTTTTCTCATCCTGTGATACTGTCATCTGCATGAAATTACTTTCACTGGGTTTGTGTCCTAAAGGTTTGCATATGCGGCCACTCTTGGAACAGAGAAGTTCACAATTTTTATCTTTGAAGAGAACCGTAAAAGGATTCAAAGAAATTCGGGAGCCTTAAACCAAAGGATTTGCATCGTCTCCCTGGCTGCTTTTTGCAGAGCTTTTAGACACAACTTAGAAGTTGGTATAACTTCCTGTCAAACTTAACAGTTTATGCCTTAGTCCCAAATTTCACGGAACACTACAGCTGGCATTGCATTGTCCTTGGGGCACGTGCAGCAGGGTCAGGACTCTGGCTGTAGGAGTGCAGTGTTCCAGGGCTTGGCTGCCAGTCGGGGTGAGGTGCCGGGGACAGCTCTTGCGTTGGACAGCCCGTGCCACAGGGTGGCAGCCGAGGCAAAATGATGGTGTCCAACCTCCGGGCTTTGGAGGCGCGGACAGGAGGAGGAAATAAATTCGAGCAGCTGTGATAGAAAGTTCTCTGGCAAACCCGTGTTTTCACAGCTGCGGATGTTTTTGTCAGGCTTGTCTCAGCACTGGGCTTTTTAAGTGACTGACAGCACTTAGGAAACATATGGCTCTCTGGGAGATGGAGTGCTGTGAACTTGATCCTTGCCATGTCTCATTCCTCAGTTATTTCTCATTGCTTGGGGTTGTGCTAGAGGACTGCTCTGGGCTGGATGGGGTGGGTGACAGGGTGGCCAGAGGTGTTTCCGCTGGTTCACAGCAAAAAATTTGAATTGGGCCCAGAGCTGCTTGTGCAGTGCTGTCAATAGCTGGAGAGAATTCTGTTTCCTTCCATCCAGATGCTTTCCCATAATCATGCTTTGCTTTTTGGCATTCCCCATAGCTTACCTCTTGGAGCAGGTCACTGATGGGAAACAGAATGGGAGGCCTTAGTTTGAGGCTTTATGCACCTCAGTCTTCCCAGGTTCATTTTAACTTTTGGCAGTAAAAGAGTTTGTACTTTGCCTGTAGGACTAACCTGCAGAGCCTGGGGGAAACCTGCCTTCCTCCTCCTCTTCTTCTTCCTCACCTGTGAGCCTGGAGCAGCGTGTCTCCAGTAATCCCAGAGCACTGCTGAACCTGTCTGGATGTCACTCTGATAGTTAACTCTAGCTCCTTGATAAAATCTAATGCATGCAGGGAAAACTATCCTGTTTCATATTCCCAGAATCTGGAGAGTCAGAAACTGAGCACAAGTTTCTTACCAAACAATGAGGTACTGCTGTCTTGTAGCAACCTGTATTTGAACTACAATGTTGTGAGATAACATGATTATAGAAAATATATTTTTCTGTTTGTTTAAAATGCTGATTAAGTAAAAACAGCTTAAATGTTCACCAGGTTTCTTCTCTTGATTTTTTAATTTGAATTTCAAGTAAGAAGATGTGTTAGTCAATGTTAAGGTTTTTCAAAGACTTGAAAGAATCAATTCATGTTCTTTTTTTTCCTGCACAATACACTAACTTTTCCTTTCTCTGAATGTAACACCTCTACAGTGGCAGTTTGTGTGCTGTTGTTTGGAAGTATAACCTGGGGTAGCATAATCACTTAGGAAGTGAGGGATAAACTTATGAAGAGTATGATCTTTTCACTGGGATGCATTTGTTTTGCAATATATAACAGGAAAGGAGAATTTTATCATAAGGGTAGGGGAATGTTACTTGTCGTAAGCCAATGGCCAGACCTATTTGCATTGAAGGACTAACCCTGACCTTAATGATGAGTGGTTACTACATTACTTTAAACTTTCTTAAGTGGTTACTACATTATCTTAAACTAGCTCTGCTGATTCATTCTTCTTTTTAAAAAGGACAGCATAACAACAAGTGTTTTCTTTAGAAATTCTTTTAATTTAAATGAGTTACACAACACTAAGGTTGTAGGGTTTTTTGGATAAGGTTTTGTATTGCTATGGACTTGTTATTGCTTCTTTTAGTCATGCACTTTTGCAAAAATATTTTGAAAATGATCAAGAGGAAGGTATGTTTTAGTCCACCTTAGGAAAAGTCTAATATAGGGGTAGCTCTCCTAACAAACATCATAATGCCATCTGACTTAGTGTGCTCCTTTAAAGCAAGTCTATTCTGTCTTACGGCAGGAAAAGGGAATAAAATAAATAATGGTACGTTTTTATTTCATTGCTTTGATCTGAAATAGTGGACACAGTTTCAATGTTCTTTTTCCTCTCCACTTCATGTTTTGTTAAGCTGAGTGGATTATTAATATTTCTTTTTGTTCCATTTTGGGTTTGCTTGACTTCAGTTCTTACGAATAATCGTCATGGCACAGCTGAGCCATGTGCTTCAGAACTCTTGAGCTTCCTGGGTTTTCAAGTAATTCACAAATGAAAGAAAGCATTTTAGAAGGTTTTGGCACATCTGTGCAACGTTGCTATGAAGAAACACTGTTCTTTTTGTGTTGATATGTTCAATGTAAAAGAAATTACAAAGTGAGAGATAAAGACATAAGCATCTTGGAGGAAATACTTAAAATGTTATCGTTCTGTTAAGCTTTGTGTAGATAACTCTTCAAAGCACATTCACTGAATTGTGCCTGAAGAATGACCTAGAATACTTTTAGGAACATCTCCCTTGTAATTTTAAAATGGGGCTCCCCAAAAGTCAATTCAGTATTACGTGTGAAGAATGGGAACTTACTTGTTTTATCTTGTCTTATGTCAGAATTAAGCTTTCTAGTTTGAAAGGAGGTTGTCAAGTAGATTTGTATTGGAAAAAGACGGCTTATTTTCTTGCCAAAACATGGGTAATACTTAGTACCTGTAAGAAAACAGAATTTTGTTTCAGTCATCTAAATTCAGTCATTATTTCAGCACATCATCTTTAATGTAGTTTGTATGTGAACCACATCATGCCTGTTTTAAGAGAGCTGCTATCCTACAATCTTACTGTAAAAGAAGTGCGAATTGGTCTATCTAGGTATAATTAGGAATAGAAAACTTGTTTGCAAAAGTGAGGTTAAGAAGTATGAGAGTGGTTCAGCTGGAGTGCTGAATGGGAGTTTCCTTTTCAGGTTGGAAAAGAACTTTCGGCTGCAGTGTGCTTTTCCTTAGAGCCAGCACTTGAGCTTCAGACTCTTAGACATCTCTTAGCCATTTGCTCTCGTAGTTTTGCTGTCTTGGTAAGACCAAGAGTCTTGTTACGGGCAGAAAAATACATTTTGTATTGGGAGCATGAAAGAACACAAGACCAGGTACACATATCCCCTAAGAGGAGAAAAGAGGGAAGCTGCATGAGAGTTTCTAATGATGATGATATAGACAAAGTATTTCCACTTCAATATTTTATGCACGTCATCTCTGTTCCTTGTAATTTTGAAATGTATCTCTGTCTGTAAGCTAGAGGAGCAGTTGCTAAAGCATGGATCATAGTAGCAGGCTTGAGTTCACAGCAGAGATGTGGGCTTGATTTTCGCGTGCACTGTGTAGGGCAAGTGCATTCAGGATGATGTGATGCCTTGAAGTGGCTGCCTGAAAACAGAGGCTAGACAAGATTAAGAGAGTAAAAGTAGGTATTTATTTGAAGGGTCCTCAAAGGTACACCCTGGGCAGTCAAAAGTCTCCGAGGGGCTCCACCCAAGATGGACCCTGGGTCACGGGTTCTTCACACTTAAGTTTGGTCCATTTGCATATCAGGGTTAATTCTCCAATTATGATTTCAGTTAATGATGTAATTACCCCAAGTTTGCTCCTCCTCTCAAAGGCTTTAGTTTACGTATTTTGGGGCCTGGGACAGCAAGGTGTCCTTGAAGTGCAAACCTAGAGAGGGTTTGTTACGTCTAACCAGCATAAGAGAACAGCAGCTAACAGGCCACACGAAACTTCAGAGTTACACACTAGGCAGTAGAGGATTTGAAAAATAGAAAAGTTAAAACCTAAGGCATCAGATGTGGCAGGGAAAGCTGGAAGAAACCACATAATTAGTACATGCCGTGGTGGAAAAAGTACCTGAAACTAGTTCTTGACTTAAAAAATTTTCAAGATTTCAGAAACTAAGTAGAATTTCTGTGGTTGAAGTGGAACCTGATCTGTAAACTGATGTGCATAAAGACTTTTTTCATGAAGAGAGTTGTGAAAAATCTTTTAATCAGATTCCTGTTCCTCATCTCATCTCTTCAATTTTATATGGGCTAACTTAATACCTAGGACTCTGAGGGCTTTTACATGTCAATTATTAATTTTAATTTTTATTTTGTTTGATCATGCATTTAAAAATGACTTTTGTAGCAGTCCATTTTAACTATGGGAAAATGAAAATTGTATGCAGACTTTACAGCAAAATGGAGTTTCAGTTATCTGTAATATACAGCTACTTTGTGCCATTATCATTTAATACTTGGCTGGAAAGTCAGTATTGTTGTTTTAACATTTGGTGTTCTGTCTTGGGAATGGGTGGTTCTTCTTAATCTGCTTCAACTTAAATCTTGGTGGAGGGGATCATATTTTGTTCTGAGGTAAGGTTTCAGTTATTTATTGGCACAGCTCTTCCCAACTGAAAAAATATTTACCGGTGAGGAGACAGGATACTACTGGACTATTGGCTTACTCTGTCTCCAGCCTGTTGCCTAGTACATTAAGGAGGGTTTGGCCTGATGCTTGTCATTCCTTCCTCTAGGCAGCCTGATGGAATGGAGCCTTGCTGTCCAGGGAGCATAGGGCAGGCAGCCACATGTTCTCCCTCATGGGTATCTCCTTGACCTTCTAGCTGTGGCTGCCTGTAGCATCTGGTTCCTGTCAGATGTGTCCTCTGTGTCCTCTCTGTCCTCTGTCCAGGGACTGTGGTGCATTTGCTGAGGGAGGCTGAATGTGATGATTTCACAGGACTTTTCCATCTCTAGCATCTGTGATCGGTTTCTGATGTAGGAGATGACCCTGAATACGCATCCCAAGGCTTGCTTCCTGCTTTAGTGATTAAACAGGCAGTCAAAAGGGTGGATTATGGCAAGAGAGAAAAATCTAAAAGCAAAGGAGGCATGGGCACAACTTCTTGCAAGCGAAACTAAAATTCTCTGATGGAGATAACGGAAATCTCCTACAAGGATACCCAAAATTCTATACACAAGTATTTTCCTTTCAGTGGACTTGGCTTTCCCGGTCTCTGTATATAGTTTTTAAAAATACTCACAGGGGAAAAAAATTCACTAAAATTTTTGTGATATATATTTTATTGACTCTGCAGGAACTTTTTCAATAGTTGCACATAAAATATTGTTTTCTTTGTGAAATAAGGGAAAGGAAATCACACTGGGGAAGGCTCTGAGAAATCAGTGTCTCTTTAACCTGTGGTACAACTCTTTGCTGCCATGTGATGCAACTTTTTTCATGGAGGAGGTGGGGCAGGGCAATGAGATGAAAGGTCCAGCTGGTTTTCTGGTAAAATTTATGGGTATGTGCGATGTTAGCTATCCGACCCAGTGTTAACATTGGCTACAAAAATAATTGTGTTCAGCTGTTAAGAACATTTTTCAACATTAGGGTCGGTAGTCATAGAGATGAATATTTGGTTCCATCCATTGTTTTCTGACATTATAGTTACATTGAATCAATTCTGTCATAAGCATGTTGTCTGAACATTCATCAGAATTATTACTTGTTGCATACAGCTCTTGAGTTTTTCATCAATTCACGATGCTAAGCGGTGTACAAAGCTCTTAGTCCTTGTCCCAGAGGCTTTGCATGGGAAGGCATCTTGGCTTGCAGTATATGATTTATAACTGCTAGAATAGGAATTATTTTTTCCCTGGAAAAAAAAGGCTGTGCTCATCTAACTGAGAAAAATCACTGTTTTTCTCTGTGTTGATGTTGCTTGTTACAGCAGAGATTTCCTTCTTTCACAGGGCAAAGTGTGCCTTCAGCATGGTATTCTTGGTGCACAAGTCATTACAGCATCTTTTTATCCGGATTTCCTTGCAGTTTTGTCAGTATCATTTGACCTGACACTGGTCAAGCATTATGGCTTACGTGGCCTTCCAGGAGTGGCATGTAAGCTGATATTTGCACTAGACTCAGGAGTGTGAGCAATTTGAATAACGCTGAATGACTGTGCACAGGCAATCACAGGAGTGTTGCTGGACATGTGACTGAACCCTGAATCAGCTCATTGCATTAGTCATTTGTCAAGCAAGTAAATCTTCTCCCACACTTTTGGCTTTGTTTCCACATGGAGATCTCTAAGGAGGGTTAGGCCATCCTTGTGTCCTCTGAGGGGAAGATGGAGTTTTTTTAGTTTTCTGCCTTTTCCGCAGCAGTAATGTTCTTCTCCCCTCCTGGATGCTCAGCTGTGCCAAAAACCTGCTATCCTGACAGGATTTGTAGCTGTTCTTTCTTGGCAAGAGTGTTGGGCAGGGTTGTGTCAGAGCACTTTTGGCCAAAAAAGAAGCTGGAACGCTTGTCAGTCACAAATCAATTCATAGAGTGGCTCACTGAGCTTGTGACACTGGGAATTAATTTGCATTTATCCAAAATATTACCAAAACTGCTGTATATCTGAAATAGTTTTTACATTCAGGCTTGAGGCAGTGCTGTGGCTGTGTTTTGATTTTTTAGTGTATCTTTATACATCTGCTTCTGGTGCTGTCGGTTATCTCATGATGATTCTAATAACTCGTACAGGGCCCTGTTTCAGAGGAAGTGGGGAAAGAAAGGCACTTACATCTTTGATTATAAGAATTTTTGTAGCAACCGTTTTTGCTCCAACATCTGCCAGGTTGAACTAAATCAGGGGTAGTGATTAGCAAACATGAACTGAGAAAGAAAACGTGCTTTAACTGGTATTCTTCAAAGGCATCAATCTTCGCAGAAGGGGTCATCTTACATTCCTGTCAGCTGGTCTGGTTTTCTACTGTCAGACAATCTGACTGTACTCTTTATAAGTGCCTATTTACTGTCTTTCAACCCTTCTTTTTCTTAAGTTGCTCCAAGTTACCTTGGACTTTAGGACAATGGTAGAGCTCTTTATTTGGAAGGATATAATCCCATTACATTTTGATACTGACTTTGACCTCATTCGCCTGATCTCACAATTTTTCACCTAACTTCATTTTAAATGCTGTTGTCAAGTTTTGTGGCAGGTAAGAATCAGTTTGGATCCTTCCTTTTTTGTTCTTATTGTCTGTCGATGCTTTGCTCAAAAGGCTATTGCTGTCTAAGTCTGAGTAATTTTAAGATGAACATTCAAGTATGTATTTCTAAGATTAAATGGTTGCTTTGTTTCTGGGGGTGTTTTGGGCTGTCCCTAGCTCCGTCAAGCAGACGTGGTGGTGTTTGGCAATACGAAACCCGATGATGTTCCTGGGAGCTGGATAAAGCCTGGGACCACCATTATCAGTTGTGCTCGTGATCTGCTGCCAGGTAAGAGGTGATAAAAGGTAACAGTTCCTGCAAGTGATGTACAGTGAGCCTTTGAGATGTGTGTGGCATCTTGGTGACAATGCAGTGTGGTCAAAAGTTGCATCTCTGCAGGAGGTGTGGGTGCATGGCATGTGTACACCTTTCTCTGATGTATAAATAGGAAAAAGATGTTAGGTGAGAGAAGAAAGGTTGGAACAGATTCTTCATACCAGGATGGTTAAATAAGAGAGGACCCAATGGGTTCAGAGAATTGAGAGGGAAGACTTTTGGGTTATCAGATGAGCTATTACATAGTGCTGTTTTATACAGTGTCTTATCCTGTGACTTCTGTGGACTCACCTGGAATATGGGAAAAAGAGAAGAAGGGAAGAAATATCAACTGCAAAGTGCTGTGAAAGTGTCTTCAGAGAGTGGTGCAGGAGGGAGTACAGAAATCATGTGTAGCTAAGAAGATGGAGAACATCTCCTGCAGTAATTATTCCTACAAAAAAGAGTTTGGATTCACATGTTTGCTTATCCCCTGACGACTTGCGGGGAGTGTATGTGTTCATAAATTTCTCAGTTGAAAAACATTACAGAATTTTATTGGGAATAAAGTTAAGAAATCTTCCCAGAAGTTACTCTGCTGCTAGAATAATGTGTAGTAATAATAATAATAACATTTTACATCTCCTGTAAAATTTCTTAAAATTCCATGAAGATCTCTAGATACTTTCTAGATTTTTGGTGTGTATATGCATTTGACCAATGAGATTGTGCTGCAAATGAATAGGAAAATGAGGAAGTACATCTTATCACAAGTGTACTAGATAGACATCTGTTGATGAAATGGGCATAAAAACTGTGGAAATGGGCATAAAGCTGAGAAAACCTAATTGCATGGGTTTTAAACTAGGGATATTCCCTAAGGACAAATTAAGCAGACACTCTATGCAGAGCTAATGCAAGATCAGGCTCATAATGAAGCAGCTGCTGTTCCCATGCAAAGCATGGCCTTAGCAATAGATTTCTTTCTTTGTCTTTCACGATGTCCTCTTGACTTGAACAGACACTGCAGGTGTGGGAGATCTGGGTTATTATTCACTCAGTTGTCTGAAGGCATTTGAACTTTCGTCTTTCTCCTCCCAAAGCAGATCTCTGATTCTGCCGAGGATCTCAAGGGTGGGTACCATCCTTATCCCTTCCTGTTGCTGCACAAGTTGTCCAAAAATAATACATCTTTTCTTTTTCCTGGACTAGTGACTAGGAGACTCCTTGCATCTCTAATGCCCATTTATTTCCCATAGGGACTTTTGGATATAATTGTTAAGTATCTGTAGGGCAGGGCTTGGCACACAGGTCTCTTCAGCAGGTACCCAACCTACTAGGACACAGTCAGACATGAGGGAGGAATAGGGGAGAAAGAGAAAGGAATAGAGAAGAGAGGGAGTGGTGGTACAGCGGTCATACCTGTAAACAAATAAATTAAAAGGAATTTCCCCTCCTCATTTTAATCTTGCAAGTAGAAACCTCTTATGTGACAGACTTGGGGTGGAGGTGCAGGACTGTTCTGACAGGGTGGGATAAGCCAGTCCTTTCAGCCTGAGTGGGCACCAGGAGTGGCTGGACTCTCCCAGCGCTGGTGAAAGACTCACTTTCACTGGTGCAAGTCTCTCACACCTAATTCTCTCCATTGAAAAGGGAGTCTGAGCCTTCACAGACCTAAAAGTTATGCAGTATAACTGCATGCTGTGTCTTAAATATCTTCATGCTTTAGTTGCTCTAAAGAACTGTAGATAATACTAGTGTTTCCCTCCTCTGAAAGAGTGCTGTTAGAAAAACTGCATTACGTATCACAGTAACGTTCATTCCTAAGGCAGGAAATGTAAGATTTGGCATAAGCATATACGTTTCTTTGCATTTTTCAAGTTGTAGCAGTGTGCTCTGTTGAGTACTGCATTTTTTTTTGGAAAGGCAGCATGAGATTTTAATCAAGATAATTTAAATGGAACTTATCTACCAAATGTCTACCTGTCTTTATTGTTACGCTTTTGAGGTTATCAGAACCTTGGAGAAACTCCGAAATTACAGCAGAAATGCATTTTACCAGCTGTAAAAATGTTGGTCTCAAGGCTTACTAGAGAGGTACATGAAACACAGGTGTCTGACAGGAAGAATGCACTTAGTTTAGTGGCAAAATGTTTGTGGAAAGCCCATTGTGGAGTAGTTGTGACCTTGGAGGAACAACTGAATCTTATAACTGACTCTTGACTTCTGTGGAATCTGGCTGAGGTGCTTGGAAATTGTTCCGGATTTTTTCTTGCTTTAGAAATGTCCGACTTAACATCTGTGGGGTCACAGGAGCTTTATGAAGCCTGAAAGCAATAATGGTCATGAAGTAACTTTTGTTCTTGCTAGATGGTGGCTGGATTTCCAACTTGGCGTGGGTGAACATGTCATCTAACACACTCGCCTGTTTTAAAAGCACTCAGAATTTGCAAGGATATAGGTGAATTGGGGAAATGTAATGTTGTAAATCAGAAGAGTAGAGAGAAAAGTGCTCAGTCCAAAGTGACATAATTCTTTTTCAAGTATTTTTTTTTAATCCGATCAAAGATTTTAAAATTATCACAATTTTCTGCAATTTTCTAGCAGTGCAACATCTGCTTCATTGCACTGACAATCTTGGAATCAGGTGAGTGCTGGTAGTGTCTTGAAGGAATATACTTTGTATGTGAACGTATGGAGATGAAAATAACTTTCTGAAAAAAACTTAAGGATGCCAGAATTATTTGGGATTTGATGTCCTACTCCTTTGGGGTCACTTGAAAGCTGAAGCCCATATGGTTTAAGTATGTTAGTGGGAAATTCAACTATTTCCCCACCTCTTCTCTATCCTAAGCTGCCTGAGCAGACAGGTAGCACCTGACAGCAGCTCTCACTCATCTGCACAATAGGGTATGAGTCAGAGGAGGGAGCACAATATCTGTAGTTCAGCTGATCTGACCATAGTCCAAAGCAGAGAGTGCTATTCCAGCTTCCATCTGGAAGATTTATCCTAAGAGAGCTGTTGCAATCCTGTGATTGTCTTCCTAACTCCATGCGTGCATGACTTTCACCTCTAGTTTCACCTTCACCCCTGTAAAAGCCTGGTTAGTCGTTTGTGGGGTGACTGTGTAGCATAGGCAGTCTGAGAGAAATAGTTTATTGAAGGGAATTGTCTAATTCTAATATGTATTTACACACATGCTAGCTCTGCCCTGATAAAAAAAGTCATATTAAGCCAAATAACATAAAAAGTCAAAACGTTTCTGTAAAGCACAGCTGTCTGAAAGGGGATTTTAAACTTCATTCTTCCTACTCCATTTGTCTGTTTGGCAGCTCTCCCAGCCTGGTCTCAAAGCAACAAGAGTCAGCTTATGACTGTAATAGACTATTCCAGTAAAACTCCTCTGTCTAAATCTAAAGCTGAGCATCTCCAGAAGACTTTGTTGTTTGTTTGTTTTAATTGCAAGTGTTAATGCAAGTAGAAGGACTTTTCAGACACTTTCTTAATTAGAGTTTAATATGAGGACTGTTGCCTTCAGCTTGGTTGGCTTTGTCACTGATGTGTAGATGCCTGCTGGCAAGAAAGTGTGAGAAAGGGTCAGGAAACACACGGACTGAGGCTGAGGGTGTCTGCAGAGAGGGTCTCTTGCTCTCTCAGTGATGGGTGTGGGAGAGTGGGCTGTAGCTGGGTGCAGGTGCTGGCTCCACTGCATGGCTCTGCCTGCCGCGCTGCCTCCAGTCTGAGCGTGCTGTGCCCTGCTGCTGCTGGGACCCTTGCTGGGAGGGGTGATTGTGCAAGGCAACGTCAGCCTTCTATGACCAGTAGAGAAGGGGTGAGCTGAGCGAGAGCTTGACCAGGTCAGGGTTTGCACTTCGGTTCCCCTGTGGCAGAAAGGTTAAAGCTGTCAGCGTACAGTTGTTATTTTTTATTACAATTATGTCTACGCCCTTCAGAATGTGGCTAAGGCCTTGATATGCCCAAAGAGACTAGGATGTGAATTTTGGAGAAACTGTGTCTAGATAAAAGTCAATAAGCAACAAGAGAAGAACAAGCCAGAAGAAGGATTACAGCAAAATGACAAAATAATATCTTTAGTTAGGGTAGCTAATGTATGATCATCATTTGATATATTGCCACTAGAAACAATTATAACTGTGTCTAAAGTTGAAGTCACTCTGAATTATGTAGAATCTCCAGAATACCTACTTTAAATATCATGCTGATGAAGATAACTGTTGCCACTCAAAAAAAATTTCCATATACTGTTTCCAAGTTATAATAATCCTGTATGGTATTTGTGATCATTTCATTGTTCTCTCTCGCTGTAATGTGTGTGTCGAAGAGAAGACAATCTTTGCCATGCTCATTTAGGTGTTCTGTTTAAGAATATATATAGCTTTTCAAATCCTTACAGATGTGTGAATTTTTTTTGTGTGGGTTTGTGTAATGTGTTTCAGACCATACAGTTACTCTCTGACTTTGTATATTCATCCTTCTGGGTGATTTCATTTGAAGTGTTAAAGAAGCCACCCATAATTTTGTCAGTAATATTGTTAAATTTCAAGTCAACATTTAGAAATATTTTATTTGAACATAATTTTCAAATACACATTCTCCCACTCACAAAAGCTTTGTGATTTATTAGTGCAATACTTATATTTTTCAGAGAAACACAATCATGGTCAGCAAAACAACCCTGCTGCTGAAAAGACTGTTGGTTCTCTTGCAGTAGCAATGAGAATGCAGGTTAGTGTACCTCCAAATGTTATAGATTCGTTGCTCTTTTTGTAAATTGCAGAAATTGCTTCTACACTTTAGATTTTAACTTCTGTTTTGCTCTTTTGAACATCCTACCTGACTTCCATTTTAATAGCAACTCTTACTCAGATAGAGAGATACCTATTACATTTAATTAGAGAAAGAAATTAAAAATCAGGCATCTCATAATTCTCATTAATACAGTAAAGCTTGGCAGAAGCACTTGTGTCAATAGGCTAATGTCACTCACTCTGGTAAGACTGTGAAGATTAATTGTATCTGCATTTTTGCGTCATGGTGGATAGAAAGTCCAAAGGTTTGTTATTTAATGTGGAAGCAGCATCAGTCAGTCAATGAACAATCAATATCTTCTGTTATTTTTAAGGTGTGAGAGAAGAATAGTAATTCTCCATCTTACCAGAATAAAATGTCCAACTGCCTAATTAGAGACTTTTCTCTGCCACTTATGTGTTAATGGAGTTGTTTCTTTTTGAAATGTGGTCAAACAATAGGAAAGTGGCTCTTATTTTGTCCTAAAACCATGAAATGGAAAATTTTTTCAGTTTGGGGGGTTTTTGTTAGCCCTTGCCATAGACGTTATTTCAACATAGTCTAGAGATCATTTGAAATTAGTGTTCAGCATTTGTGATGCAGCTGTTGTGTGCTGTTTTCTTGTTTAAAACCAGAACATGGTAAAAAACATGGAGCGATGGATCCAGTCCCAGCAGCACAGGAAGTGGGACCTGCACTGCTTGAAACTGCAGCCCCTCTCCCCAGTACCCAGGTAATAAATGCTTTTAAAGGGAAAAAAAAAAAAATTTTTACAAAAGAGTAAGCAAGTGTGACAACTTAAAAATGTTCCGTGCCAAATTAATTTTAGACCTTATGTGGACTACATGTTGTGCCATTCTCTTGTATGCTTCATCGTGACCGTGTGCTTTTGTTTGCTATCAATTTATGCTTTGATGATCTGCCTTGGAGCCAAGCTGTATTTAATAAAGACCTAAAGGTGGAAGGTTTCATTGAAGAAGGGAGGAGAAATCTTGTGCAAAACCAACAGAAATACAAAAGACAAGAAGTTCCTAATGGCTAAATGTGGGAAGGTGTTTAGTTAAGGCTCAGTGATTTCAATGGCATTTGAGTTTGTATTTATTTTCTTCCCTCAGTAGAAGTACTTTCTTCTGCATTAGACTTTTAAATTCCTGTGTGGGTGTGAAAAGCAGGAAGCATATTTATTCTCATAGCCAGAATCTTTTCAATCAGTTCCTGTCGTTCACTTCCCAAGGCCCGTGTCTGGGCCGCAGGGATTTCAGGTCGGACTTGGCACGATTGCTGACATCTCTGACATTTAGAGCAGACTGAGCTCCTTCCTGTGCTCAGGTGCTTTGCTGTGTGTTGGTTGTGTTGGGTGACAGAGAGAGGAACCAGTGGCTTGAAGTGAGGAAAGTGTCGTCATTTTTTTGTGCTTGTTCATACACCTGCTTCTGCAGATGCTGAAGGAACCTCACACCAGAAGAAAGTCAGAGAGAGCTGGAACTGCTTAGTCTGGAGGATAGGAGGATCTTATCAATGCATCTAAATACAGTGTACAGTAATACAAAGAGGACCAAGGCAGGTTCTTTTCAGTGCAGCCCAGTGAGAGAACCATAGGCGGTGAGCACAAACTGAAACCCAGGAAGCTCCATCTGAACATCAGGAAATACTTCTTCACTGTGAGGGTGACCAAACGTCGACACGGATTGTCCAGGGTGGTTGTGGAGTGTCCATCCTAGGAGATACTCAGAAGCCACCTGGGCATGGGCAACTAACCAGCTCTAGATGCCCCTGCATGAGCACGGGGGTTGGACGAGATGACTTCCAGAGGTCCATTCCAGCCTCAGACACTCTGTGATTCTGTAATTCTAAATCCTACTGCTGTCTATTTGGAAAGCTGTGACAAAATGTTGTCTTTTCTAAGCATTTTGATTTACTTTTCACTGTCTCTTACAACAGTTCAATGGGAATGGACACAAATGTAATTGAAACCAGAGATGCCAAAAGAATGAGTTTTGTCTTGTAACCAGGAACACAAGGGGACAGAAATGCTTGAGCTTTTTCTGGGCTAGCATGTAACATTTCTAGAATTGAAGACTGAAAAAAACTGTCCTTAAATAACTGCTTTAACTTGCAGTTATTAACATGCAACACATATTAATATTTAACTTAACATGCTTTAATTTTTAATTGTATTAAAAGTTAAAGCATGCAATACCATGAGTGTGATGGTTAAAAAACTTTCAAAAAAAGTATTCCCAACCCTCCCTGTGACATTGTGTGTTTAGTACATAAATAATTACATAATTAATTAATAATGGTGTACATATATACATCATAATATAATATATACAGTATAATATATATTATATAATTAGTAATAGGACTTGCATTTATCTGCTAACTCTATAGCTTTGTCTTTTTTCTTTTAAATGTAAAGAAACCCTTCAGATGGAAAGTATCCTGTAATAAAATGTAATCTTGCAGTAATACACCACGTTGTGTGGAAACAGATGGAGTTTTCATTGAAAATGAGGCAAAGCTGCTTAAGCACTAAAACTAAGAACATCTGCTTTTTGATTTCTGTGAGATCTGGGTTGAAGTATTTCCAAATATATTGGAAATGGAATGGAAAATTTTCTTACAGTATGCTGTTAAAAAAAAATATCAGCACACAGGTGAGTAGATGTAGAGCCTTCCTCCATCTTGTAAATTTTACTGCATTTTGTAAATTATCACTTAACATTGTCAGTGATGGACTTCTTGCTTAACAGTTTTCATTCATGCAGAAGAACCACTTGCACATCTCCAGCAACACTGAATAACATAACATATTGAATAAGTCTGGTATTTCCAATATAGGAAATAAATTGTCAGACTAAAAGAGTCAGCTACAAATACAGACTTCTAAATTCCGGGTATAACCAAATCTTTAATTTTCTGTAATTTTTGGAAAATATATTTAGTAGGAGGAAAAAAAATGCAAATTAGTTTTGTTACATTAGCCTACATCTTTCTCGTCTTGCTAAATGCATAAATTACTTTAATAGGAGAATAGTGAAAACCCTGAATATTTTCCTTGCTTAGATCTTTAAGGGACCCCAGTACCATCAACTTAGCAAGAATTTGCTGGGACTTGAGTTATTTGTATATAATAAGTTCTGAGTGAAAACTTCAGAAAGTCTTTACCATGTGATGTTTGTAAGCCACTTCATCTTGTGTTTTTGTTACATTTTTATGGCTAGCTGTGTTTGAAGTCACACATAAGAAGCCAAAGGTATATCCTTCTGTGAAAGAGGATGCACTTAGTATGTCTTTGAAAGAAAACAGGTTCCAGGTCAGCGCTGTGATTGAGTAACTCCTTGTCCTGTAGTACTGGATTATGTCATTGTTTGGGTGGATGGTTTCTGGGTTTCACTTCGCTGCTGCAGGGTGTAAAAGGGGGATACTTGAGAACTATAAATGAATAATGGAGCCAGTTTAGGATTTCCTCAAAGAATTGCAAGCAATTAAGTTGGCACAGACTGATCATTTGCTGGTGGATGCAGAACAGCCAAAGTCCACACACAGAGCTGAGATCTGGCAGTAGTTGTATGTTTACTGGTGGATATTTAAGGTCCTGCAGACTGAAAGTTCACGACACGAGCTTTCATGCCATTGCCAGATTCTGTCTTAAAAATACTGTGATCAACTGAAACTACAGGGAGGAATTAGCCTGGTTAGACTGAAAGTAATTTTTTAAGTTGTTTTTGTGGTAATGTGAGCAATTCAAAGCCGAAGGAGGCAACTCTTCATATTCTGTGTGCCAGGCCCTGGCCTTCCCTACTGCAGGAGCTTACAGCTGCTGTGGACATAATGGGCAACTAGGTCAAGCTCACAAACGAAAAATCCACGACAGAGTATTAAATCCAAAGACCTCAGGTTGTCTAGGTCAGGAATTGCAGATACAATAGTGTCCCCTAAGCTACATCCACATCCCCTCAGGTAATCTGTGTGCTTGCCTCAGCTGCTGCTCCCAGCCCTTGCTGGAGGTAGTTCGTAAGCTCTCTGGATGTCTTGGCTGAGCCCTGTGCTTTAGACTCCTGCTCTGTGGCCATTCTTAGCTCAGCTGTGTTTTAGAAGTGCATGAGTTGGTCTTCAAATGCCTTGTTTCCTTTGGTGGCCTTGTGGGGGAGCAGCGATGCTGGCGCTGCCCTCGTATGAAAGGCGCTGCATGCACAAGCTTCGGGTTTGGCCAATGTGTTTGTGTGACTGCTGGCCAAGGAATGCATGCGCTTTTCAGTAAATTGTATGTGCTGAAATATGCTGCGAGGGAGGAGAACAAAAGGAAAAACAAACCCAGAAACATCCATTCCAGTGGGACATGTTCAAGCATCCAGCAGCTACGTCTCTAGCTTGATATGAAAGCATTACGTAATATTTGGAATCTGATTAAACGAGAGCTCTCTGTGAAATTGTAACAATTAACAAACACTGCACGTGATTTTCAGTCTTATATTAGGTGTTAGTTAATATTTAGGTTTGGTTAGTAAAATATGAGAAAGAATTGAAAAACTCGTTACAATAACTCCATTGTTGGATTATTTGCTGTTGTTTTGTGCTCTGTCGTCGACCACCTAAGCTGAGAGAAATCTCCTGGCTCTTATTTGTTTTCTTTTCCAGTGATATTGAGATTTCCCGAGCACAGAGTCCAAAAGCTGTTGATGTGCTTGCCAAGGAGATAGGATTGCTTACAGATGAAATTGAGATCTATGGCCAAACCAAAGCCAAAGTACGTTTGTCCCTGCTGGAAAGGTTAAAGGATCAACCAGATGGAAAATATGTTCTAGTTGCTGGGTAAGAATGCGCTGTAATGTCGTTAATGTCCGCTCTTTCCACTCTTATTCATATAAACATGCAACTTACAGCTTTTTTGTACTCTGCACAAATAAGAATCTTGAACGTTTTCATCTGTATGTTGCTCTCTTCTGATAGCGAGCAGGTTTTGAACTTTTTTGAAGTAACACATCTTTTCTTCCAAACTGTTATTACAGAATTAAAGTATACTTTCTAAAAGGCAATTTGTTCTATGATTCTGTGAAATGTTAGCTGTTGGTGCGTGAAGTTTTTCTTCCTGTTTTATCAGAATTTTAAATGTTTAACTTGGATATTTAAGGCTGCTTGTATTGTGGCTGTTTATAAACAAACATTAA
Organism: Pachycephala philippinensis; assembly: GCA_013397055.1. Classification (NCBI taxonomy): domain Eukaryota; kingdom Metazoa; phylum Chordata; class Aves; order Passeriformes; genus Pachycephala; species Pachycephala philippinensis. The sequence goes on from VWZT01015009.1 coordinate 1,200,142, forward strand.
CAGAAGCTACATGCTAATCTGTTGATATTAACAATAAATACGTTTTTTATTGAAGAAGAGATTACAAAGTTTAAAAAGCCATGTTTTTTCTCTGAAATGTAGACATGTCTCCAGGCAGGCTTATCCTGCTTGCTTTTCCCACGATTATATCAAATGCTATGCTCAGCAGGAATTACGCACTTCTCTTCTGAAGAGCTTCAGGTTTTTCATGACCCAACGTTTCCATTCACCTCATTTACTAAGTGGAAACTTCTACCTGTGAACAAACGTGAAAGTTTTCATTAATATTTAAATTGCAGTGTGTTCTTTATATTCTGAGTTAATCTATTGGTTGCTTCCTTTTAAGTAAAACCACTCAGGCTTAAAATACAGTTTTAGGCTGATCCAGAAGGAGAAGGCTGTTGTTAACTGCCTTGATCTACTGATTCCTCATCTTGGCTAGTGTTTCTCAAACTGTTTGCTTTACTGCCTTCCTGTGGGAACAACCTGGATTTCTGGCACTGTCTGAGATGGAGCTGCTGTAGACTGAGAGACTTGATGTTACAAAGATGAGACAGGCAGGTTATGAAGCTTTGTTCAAAGCTATGTGATAGAAGTCCAGCATTAAAGATATTCCTGGAGGATGCTGGAGCAGTTAAGAGAAGGAAGTAATAGCTGATTGAGATTGGTTTCCTTTGGCAGAGATTTCCTTGGTTTGGGGTTTTTTGCGGCACTGGAGAAACAAAAACAGGTTCGGCATCTGACTGAGTTTGAAGAAAGTTGCTGCCGTGTATTTTCGTGCTCATGGTGTCAACATCATCAGTTGGTCATCATGCTGCAGGCCAATCCAGGCTTCCCTAGCAAGAAACCTCTCACAGAAGAAGTTGTTTGAAAATGTCTGGAGATACAAAGATAGCAAGTTGCAAAGCCCTGTTCCTATGGATTTTAGTTGTGTCAGATTGCATGCACCAGTGCTTGCATTTCTTCACACTGCTTTGTCTCCCATTCTCCTTCAAAGAAGGTACCTCAAGCAATTGTCACAGAAAGCAGTGTGGAAGAAATGTGGAAGAAATGCTGAAGTTTGACCAGCAAGATTAAAAGCTGGCAAAAAGTAGAAAATTGTATCCTCTTTTAATTTACATAAAATGTAGAAATACAGAATGGTGTTTCAGAAACAAAGGGCTGGATTTGGTACCTACCCAGCCTGATGATGCAATAAATTGCTATTTGTAATATCTCTAAAGTCATTGCATCTTGTGGGGTTAGTGCAAAGCCACATCTGCTGCAGGAGGAGTGCCTGGGCAAGGTCGCTACAATAGTGAGAACATTCTCTTCTGAGGGAGTTCAAAGCTTGACTTTGAAATATTGTACATATAAAATATACATATAATGTGTGTTTATATGCTCTCAGCTGCTCTCACTTGCTGAGATGGCTGTAGCAGATGACAATGATTTTAAGAAAAGCGGGGAACTCTATCTGATGCGGAAATATTCAGCATGATGAAAATCAAGTATCACTGAAGTGTAGAAATTGGGGAGTGAAATAGTATTGTCATTTGCCTTCATTCTCTCCCTGCCAAGGCAAGGTCATCCAGAACCTGCCATTTGGATTATTATGTTTGTTCCCAATAACCAAAGATATTTAAAAATTCTTTTACAGTGATGCAGTATAGGTCTTCAGAATAATTTTTCAGTGCTTCAGAGGAAACATTTGAGATATATGCTTATACTTAAGGGTCTGGTGGAAATATTTATAATGTATGATGGGAACTTCTCGTGCATGAAAAGAGTGTAAAGGGGGTGGGTGCGTGGGTGGGTGTGTGTGTGTGGGTGTGTGTGTGTGTGTGTGTGTTCAACAAACTGCAAAATCTCCGACCTCCATCCATGATGCAGCCAGCAACATTTGTGCCTCTTATTGCACATTCAGGTTTAAATGTTTCACAATGTCCAGGAATTTATAAATATTTGCTGCAAATGCTTGTCTAGTTTATTCCTTATGTGCTAAAGACCAAACTTCTTGTTCTGAACAGCAAAATGCAGCTAAAATGTACCTTTTACCTATCTAAGGATAGTTGTATTTATGGCTCTTTAAGTAAAGTTGCTAACTGTAAAGTCTTTTTTGTTCTTTTAAATGCAAACAAATATGGCTGTCTCATCCAATATAAACTTTGTATGCTGAAATATTGCAGTTTGATTAACAGATCATGACACCCAAAAATAGGATGAAGACTTTACTTCTTCATAACTTCCATTTTCTTCTGTATGGAGACGATTCTTTTTTTTTTATTTCATTCTTGCTGTTTTATTTTCTTTGTCTGTGTTTGGCTTGCTATAGGGCTCATATTAAGACACTGTGGGGGCAGAGCCACAAGTTATCATGGAGTAATCAGTTCTTGGGCATCAACTGCCTGTAAACAGGCTTTTAGTGTGCTGAATAATATGTTCCAGGATCTGTTAACTCAAACTGCCTCCACTCATTGCCAGCTGAGAGCATGCAAATGAATGCAGCTTGAGCATGACCCAGGAGCTAGGTTTAGTGTCCTGGGTAACTTAATCACTCATTCAAGCAAGTAGATGGCATATTCACAAACATAATGGGAAATTACAGCTAAAGTTTTTTAGAATCTATGTTTGTGTGCATGTATGTTTCAATATATTGTTTCTAAATGCTCCAGTGCTGTGGCTTTTAGCAGATAATTCTGGTGATTTGTTCACTTCAAAAACGCAGGATGAGGAAGAATAAAAAGTGGGAAAATTATAAAATATAATGCTGCTTTTCGCAATAAGTGTGTTGGATTTTCAATGCTGGAAAATTTAAAATCAGTACTTTGCTCCTAACATTAGTAGATTGTTCTGTGATGAACTACTTTTTCAGTAAGGTAAAAATGGAAGGAAACAAAAATGGATTATATTTCTTTTTACTGTGTCTCTTGGGCTGCAAGGTGCTTACAAGCTAAGAAAAAAGGAAAACAACAATTAAAGGAAAGATATAGGGAAGGGTAAGAGGGGAAAATACCCCTGTGTTGATGCCCTGAATTGTCTGACAATCCTGTGTAAAGTCATAGTTGAGACAGTTGTCATGTATTGGTCATGTCATTGCACAGCTCCTGATTGGGATTGTCTTGTATGAGTCCGTCGTGGATTATGAGTTTGTAGTGGAGGATTCCTCAGTCTGTTCCTGTCTTTGTTCAGCCATTTTAGCTTCATAGTAATCTCTGTGCTTTTGTATTTGGAAGCTCCAGCCCCATCCAAAGGATGCCACTGCAATGTTGTCATAACCTCATCTTGATGAGGTGGCAGCAGTTGCAATACTTCTGTGCTCAGAACTACATTCCTGACAGTGGTAACCTGGGATGGGAGATGTGTGTAGGTGGGAACTCAGGTGCCCATGGCCTCCGTAGCCTGGCTTTGCAGCTTTCCGTGTGGGTCACAGGAATTATGAACTCATTAAAATCTTTCAATCTGCTGATACCTATGAGTTGAACATAGGAAATTTGAAAGAGAATTGTCACATATCCAGTAAAGTTCTTGCTGGAGTCACAGCGGCTGGCGTAGCTGTGAGGAGGTTACAGCTGGTGCAGTGTCTGTCTCCCTGTTTGTTTATTTTCTCTTTGGGAGACCTCATGCAGCTTTCCCAGACAAACAGCTCTGCTGTAAGCTAATGTGATGTATAACAAACAAACAAAAAGTCTGCATATTCTTATCTTTGTTTTGATATACATAAAGAGAGAAGGCTTTCCAATGCTATGGAAAACTTACTTTGCCAAGGAGCTGATGACTGCTTGGTAGGTGGCAAAGTAAGTTTTAAAGCCAAAAATTATTGTGGGGTTTCTGCGTTTTGATTGAAAACATACTAAAGAAATTTGAAGAATAATGCAAATGGCTGTTAAAGTGTCCTGAAGTTCATGAAAATTTATTGCATTTTAAAGGAGGTTTTTCCTCAGTTTTCATAAGTTTAAAACACAGCATTGCACAATTGAGCTAAAGTTAGCCATTGGCACTTGTAATTTTATACCAATGTGAGCAAGTGACCTAAGCTGCAAGAGTGTAGGCTCAGTAGTGCAGCCAGCAAAAACAGCTCAATGTCCACAAAACAGCTTAAGTGGATTATTTTATTTATAAAACCCAATCAAAGTAGAGCAGGTACAAAAGGGAAGATATTTAAAATAAGCTTTTGAAAGGAAATTATTGGAATAGAATTTTCTTTTGATTTCAGGAGCTTTTCTTTCTTTTAACGAATGTTTAAAGCTGAGATTTTGATAACTGTTGAAACTAATAAATAACTGTTTAGCTCTTGAGGTTTCCTGCCAGTTTAATCAGTGAGCAGTGGTGTGTTTCTCTTTTTGCTTTCTGGAGAAAGGTCTGTCTCACAGAAAACTCCCAGTGCTTTCTGGTTCATTTTACATAGTCATTTTAGAATAGGCCGGTGGAGTTGCCAGAGTGTTTTAGTAACGTGACACTTGATTGTGTGTTGTTGCCTTCTGTGACAAGTAGATATTATTCTTCATGCTACCAACATGCCTTCTGGTTATGCATTTGTCAATTCCAATTTCCTCTCCTTTGCTGGACAGGAGGCTGCATCTTTGATTTTGCTGGTTTTGGGGTGTGTGGGAAGTTTCCCTGTGTTGCTGTGCATGCCAGATCAGCCACCTGCTATGTTTTGAGCTGAACCGAGTAAATAACTAGGAATTGTGTCTCTGAATTCTCTTGAATGTGAACTTCATATGTCTGATGCTCAAAAACAGAGGTAGCCACCAACAGGATGCACTGCAAATGCAAATTTGTCTGCTAGTAATGCAGCCATTGTGTGCACCGAGTTTTTTGGGGTGTGTGGGAAGTTCTTTACTGGTAACTTCCAGTGAACAATTACAGGTGTCTCTTTCATGGTGGAATAGTTTTCTTTTTGGTGTTTTGTTATTGTTGTTTTTTCTTTTTGTTTTGTTGTTATTGTTTGTAAATAATTGATAGCTTCAGGAGTTGTTACCTTGTTAAGTCTTTGAGTGCAGTAATACCTCAAGATTACTGATATATTCCTTAAATCTGGTTTTAATGCACAGGAATAAGAGGATCAAGTAAATGAGATTAGGACAATAGGCAAAAGCGAATGAGATAATAGGAGAACAAGGGGTAAGGAGAAACCACGCTAAGAATTAGCTGAATGGATTTGGGAAAACCAGTGTTAGAACAGTAGTCAGAAGGTGAAACTGGTAGTAAAAGTGAGTTAACCCGGCTCTGGTGCTTGGAAAAAACCACATTTCTACAACAGTGAGGATCCTGGGACAAAAAGGAGATGAGAAAAAGAGTGGTGGGAAAAAAGGAAGCTATCCTTGTGGCAGCAGTAAAACCCTGAGGGCTCCCTGTCCTGGCAATGTAGAGATTAAAAGTATCCTTTCTTCTAGGAACTGCAAACTTGAAAGTAAAAGAAATGAAGTAGCATTCTGCGCTCCTGCAGTAGATCAGAAGGAAATAAGAAGGCCTAGTATGGATAAAAAGGCAACAAGGACCAAAACTGCTTTTGAGAGTAGATAAAGGATATGCTCTAAATCTCCCACCTTTTTTTTGGCTCTACACAGATATTTTGCTAGAATTCTGTAAATTCCTTTTTAAGTCAAAGAAGTGCCATTCTAGGATAATGGAATAGTCTGAATAGTAAGTTATTGATGATGTTTAGAATCTGATGGTTGGTGAACACAATGTTATAAAATGTGGGAGAAAATTACTAAAACCAAGTGCCCAAAGTAAGTGACCTGTGCTCACATAAGAGTAGTTCAAAGTGAAGAATTCAGGGAATCTCTTATAGATGTGCTTAACCCCATTGATTTCACTGAAACTTTAGTTAAAAGACTACTTTTCTGAATTGCAGTTTTTTTCCTAGAACAATATAAAGATGTTAATTTGGCTTGCCTCCTATTACCCAATTTTTTCCAGACATATCTATCCAAGGCATCTTTTTTAAAGTAAAAGCCCAGGATCTGATGATGCTGTAAAAGAGAGATTTGTGAGAAGTTAGTGTTTTTTCATCTATTTTCTTCTGTGGGACAAAGAAGGGCTTTTGCCAATCTGTGAGCTGACTGAACTAAGCTGAATCTTACAATTACACTGATGTTTTTATGCCATTTGAACTGTGATCTGAGGATAGCAATATCTTGGAAAAATTACTAGTTGGGGAAGGAAGTGTTTCTAATTAGAGCTAGATGTTTCAGCTCAAGTTTTGAAGAGGTCACAGGTTCCCCTTTGACTAGGATCCATGAGCATGCTTGTATTTCCTTGGGAATGAACATTAGTTCTTAACATCAGCTTCACTAAAGTACTTCTCTGCAGGTAGAAAAGGCAGCAAAGGTACGAATGGTTACGCTTTGCCAAAAAGGAGGATTTGTATGAGAGTGGTGTGAGTGGAAAAAGAACCGGGGCTTTCTTCTTTTGCCAATCAGAAAAAAGAAATGGTGTGCCTCAAATGAATCATTTGAGTGCATTTTGGAGACATGAGATGTGTTCATACCTCCAGAAAGCAAAACAGAAAGAGAAGAAAAACCCTAGCACCCCACACACACTTTTTACGTGGATCTTAAGCAAATGTGCTGACGTTGAAAGTCGGGAGAAGATAACATAAACTGAGGTGTCTCTCATTCACTGAAGGCTGATGAAGTTTTCTGCTTGCAAAATCAGTTGTCATTGTCATTTTAATAAAGGGGCAAGAATAGAGTTTCCTCTAGGGACAAGAATAGAGTGAAGGTTACAGTCTCTTGATTTGAGTTTGGAGGTCTTTCTAAAATTCTGTCCTGTTTCAGTCATGGTCTAAGTATGGGAGCTGTAGCATGAGGCTTTTGAGCTTTTGTATGGACTATGATTGTCATTGTCCCTTATTGCCCTTAAATCTCTGAAACAAAAGTGTACAATGAATCATGTTCAATTCAATATAGTGAATTTTGTGTTCTGTTTTATTTAAAAAGCAGTTAATCTGTCATTTTTGAGGGTTATGATGATGTGGAAGGTGGAGAGGGATGGTTGAGTTCTACAAACAAAAGTGTTGGTTATTTAACTTAAAATATTCTATTATTTCATTCAAAGTTTGAGCAGTGGGAATAAAAGATCTCATGCATTACTACAGAAAAATATTAATACATGCTTAGAGTATCATGATGGATGGTTTGTTAATGAAACTGGTGAGACTTTTGTGCTGTAATAAAAATGTCTAAATTCAATATATTCTTTTTAGAACTTTTGCCAAAATAATCTTCTCTTTTTCTGCTATCATAGTAAATTGCTTAAATAGAAGACACATGTATATTAGCATTCCAGCTTGAGCTAGGGGCTAACATTGTGGCAGTATTTTTGTGAAGATAAAGTAATCTTATTGAAATTTGCTGTACAAATATTCTTCATTGAAATCAAAAGCTGTAAGTTCTGATACCCTTAGCCAGGCTGACATCAGCAGAAATTTGATTAATCTTTTTTCTTGTTTTTCTAGAATAACCCCTACACCCCTAGGAGAGGGGAAAAGCACAGTCACAGTAGGCCTCGTTCAGGCTCTTACTGCACACCTTAACATTAATTCCTTTGCTTGTCTGAGACAGCCTTCTCAAGGACCTACTTTTGGAGTTAAAGGTACATAATATTTGCAACCTGTGACCTTTCAGATTAAAAGGAAGTACTGCTATTTTGCTTTTTTAATTTTATTTCTTCTTTTTTAATTTCTTAATTACTTCACTCAGTGGATTGTCCCAGTGGTAGTGTATTTGATGTTTTAATACGTATGTAATTAATAGATTAAGGTTTCTTGCACACCACTTCCTGTGCAAGATTCATGCCTATGTTCATGCACTTAACATGTATTGGTAATGCAGATAAAGCCTGGACATAATGAAAGGCAGAGGGATGTAATAGCCAGGAGGAATTTTGTGCAAGTACACACCCTTCCAGTCACCCCTCTACTTGGAGGCTCTTTAAATGTGTTTCTAAATGTTACTATCTAATTATTCCTTGAGAAAGAGTCCACACTGGGCATTTCCAAGCAATACAAGGAAGTTAGCAGTTGTGCTTCAGCTGTGTCAGCAGCAAACATTTGGCTAGGTCTGAACCTCTTCTCTCTGTTCTCCTGAGCTGTTGCCTCTAACCGTGGGCTGCTGCCTTTTTGCCTAGAAACTCTGTAAGAGCCTGGGGGCCAGGTAAGACCCAGCCAGATTTCAAGCCCATCTTCAATGCTGATAGGAAGTAATGCAATCTTTTTTGTGCCATTTCTCAGCTGAAATTGGTGCCTAACTGGGCAGGCACTCCCCACCTGCTCTGCTTTGCTTTGCTGAAGTTTAAGTTAACAAGTTTGGTTTCAGCTGGAAGGTTCCTGGTGCTTCTCAGCTAAGACTGATGCGTGTGAGTGCTTTAATCCCTTCACTCAACTTGTGCATAGGCAACAGCAAATTCCTTTGCCTGTACCATGAGAGGTGGTGGGGAAGGAGTGCTCAGGCAAGGCTGTGAAGGTTTCACTCAGAAGCAGTGCTTGCTTGTGACTGCTTTGTCTTTCCACCCAGCAGCTGCATGTGCATGACTGTGTCCTAAATCTGGGCAGGAGCAGGGTAGCCCTGATGCAGCCAAAGCCTGCAACACCCATCATGTGCAGGCTTTCATTTCAGAGCAAGAATTCCCTTTTTTGTAGCTGCTGAGAAAAAAGCCAGCAAAATTAAGGGAATCATGTTTATTTGGGTGCATCACTGATCTTCTAATAGAAATCAGAATGCCAAAAACGTGTCGTCATTGCTGTATGTTTCACTTTGTGTGTTTAAGGATGGTTGTTTTTTTCCAAAGCTGGTGTGACTGATGTGACTGTGTGCTTCCCTGTGCAGGTGGAGCAGCTGGTGGGGGATATGCTCAAGTGATCCCCATGGAGGAGGTGAGACAGCCTCAACTTGCAGTCTGTGATATGGTTTAATGGGCATGATGGTATTCAGCTGAAGATTGGACCTGATGATCTTTTCCAACCTTAATGATTCTATGATAGTCACAGTGCTTGTTTGGAAATGTGTGACAGTTTCACCCCAAGAGAGTCTAATTTAGAGCTCAGCAAAACCTCTCTGGCCAGAACTGGTGAAAAACCACCTTGACCATGCACAGCTGGGCCAAGCAGAGTTCTAATGTCAGCCCTGAAGTGCCATTAAAACTGACCTTCCGACTCCTTCTGTCAGACACATAAAAAATACAGTACCTGTGTAACACAAGTCTTCATTTAAGATGCTCATTTCAGAGGTTTTCACAAAACTTTGTTCATCAAACTTTGTATCAGCAGAGTTCATGCCTGTTAGGTTAGGGGCTGTTCTCCTGCAGTTACCAGAAAGCTGGCATACATCCCCAAAGCCAGCAGGCATGCTGTGCTCTGGGGCAGGTTCAGCAGTAATCCACACCTCTGGTCCACGTCATTTAGTAACTACTAACACTAAACTGATTCAGTATTAATGATGTGGAACTGTAGCCCTTGGCTTCTTATTCTTGAATCATTTAGCAAAGAATGAAGATCTTTTTGGCTTTGTTTGGCTGCACTTAGTTTACCATGTACGCAGGTGAAAACAAGTCCTTCATATGGCTCAGCATATTTTTATCTGGAAATCTTTAGCCTACCCTGAAAGGTGACTAATCAGAGCTACAGTCTCAAAGAGATAGCAACGATTGCTGCTGCTAATTTGTCTTAATGAATCAAATTGAATATTTTCTAATAAAAAGATCTTGTTTTTTCCCCCTTCTAGTTCAATCTTCATTTGACTGGAGATATTCATGCTATAACTGCTGCAAATAATTTACTGGCTGCTGCTATTGATGCTAGGATCTTGCATGAGAATACTCAGTCTGATAAGGTGAGAATTACTTTCTCATATCTAGATGACATTTTTTCTTTTCAGTTTTTCAATAAACTGCATTTCAGAGAAAAACACGTTGTTTATCATTTTATATTTTCACCATGTCAACACTAACTTGCTGAAGCCATTCTATGTTCTGCTGGGAAATTTTCCTTATACAACATATTTTCTGGCAAATAGCTATCATAAGGTAGTCTTTTAAGATAATAGTCTCATGCCTGGAACATTGACAACTCTTTCAGACTGTACTAAATAGTGTAATAAAGCATGTTCTCCCTATGTATAATCTTACTCTTTTCAATAATTTGTAGACTCACTTTAAAGTTACAGATTGTATTTCTGATGTGTAGTTGGGTATGATGTACCTTAAGAAGAAGGAGTTAGGAGGAAAATAAACTAGATCCTTGTCCCTCTGCTAAATATATTGTGACCTTAAAACAAGTCTTAACTTGGGACTTTAAAGGGAAGGGAGAACATCAAAGAAGGAGCCTCTTCTTTCTGTCTGCAGTATTAAAACTGAGCAGGGTTGACATATTTCCTTTGCTTGGTACATTTGTACACAATGTACAAGTGTACATTTAGGCCAGTTTGGAAATTAAAATTATAGTTTAAATACTTTGGATCTTGGTTAAAGTTTTAAAAGGTTCCCAGTTTCAAAATTAATGTATTTTTTCTGGCGAAACAGAGAAAAACAATGATTTCTGGCAATTGAATTTTATACTGTTGAATCATAGACATGGCTCAGAAGCCTGCCACCTTCTCAGAATTGTTTTTTAAATCTCTAACCAGAAGTCCACAACCTATGTGGTTAGGAAATTCTTACTGAAATTAGGTGGAATAAATTAAAAAAGCATTAGCTTTTTATAACTTTTTCTTTCAACTTCTTGTGTGGTTTTTGTAGTCTTTGTACAATAGGCTGGTTCCAGTAGTTAATGGCGTGAGAGGATTTTCTGCTATTCAGCTTGCCCGTCTGAGAGTAAGTTGTTATTTCAGTCTCTCCTCAATTATAGTGTCTCTTCATGAAATGTATTCTCTTACACAGCTTGTTTAAAATGAGTTGATGTATGGGACTGAGTTTGTATAAACCCTCATGAATATATCAAGTCTAGACTTTTTTTCTGAAAGCATCATCCTTGGAGTAATAGGATCTGGGTCTGATAATATTTTTATAACTAACATTTTTGCTATTCTTTTCTCCTGAAATAAACCAGTAATGTTTTTAAATGCTGTGTCTTTTCTGATGAAATATTAAAGTTAGAGTTTTTTAAATACTTTACCAATTATGGTATAGTCACATTTGAAAGCTCACATTCTTTGGTTTTGCAATATTTTCTGATTTTGAAAGTTTAATATAGCATATATTTCTGGGGTTTTATTGATGTCCGTTTGACAGTGTTCTTCCTTCATGGAGTACATTTGTATGTTCAGTGTATTTTTGCATCCCATCTTGCTTGCTGAATGCTTCCAGAAGAGCTTCCTGTGCAATTCATGTATGAATAACATGTCTGGATTTGAGAGTGCCACTCTGATAAAAACCTAGAGAGGAACACAGTCCATTGGTGTAGGAGAAAGAGAATATTAACCCCTTCAATGTGACCCTTAAGGACAGCTCCAGTTTTTCTGTGGCCAGTTCCATGTTTGTTGTTGGCTTATGAGTCCTGACTGGTCGTGTTTCAGTCATCAGATGGCAGTGGAATTGGGGGATAGAAAGAAGGGCAGAGGTGGTGCCAGCTTCTGTTTTGGCAGGGGGAAAAAGAGTTCTCATAACATTTTAAGCTTTTGTGCTACTCAGTTGAATATCAGTAAACTAAAATTGGGATGATGCCTGCTTGACTCTAAGGCAGAGTCAGGCTCAGAGATTGTTTGATTGGAATTTTGGAATATTTTCATTTTGTTCTTGTTTATACTGTTACAGATAACAGGTTAGGGAAAGAGGGGGAGTGTTTGCTTTATTCATGACATACCAACTGCCTCTATATTTGAAATGGATTTCTCTCTTCACATGAGCTGCAACTGAGTAAAGAAAGGTTTGGCTTTATAACATTCAAATATATGGCTCATAATTTCCAATATAATTGAATTATTTCTCTGTGAATTATTCTCAGTATAATGATTCCTTGTATCTAACAAGATGTCAATTGTAAAGCAATCATTATGGGATCAGGTTACATTTTTCTCAAAACAGGATTACTGAGATTGAAACTGCTCACTTACTTGTGTGGGGTTGATAAGCCAGAGCAGCTACACCATTTGAAACAAATAAGCCATTTCATTGCACTTCTTGAACTTGTTTGTGCATAGAGGCTGGGAATAAACAAGACTGATCCTGAGACTTTAACAGAAGAGGAGATCAGCAAATTTGTGCGCCTTGACATTGACCCATCAACCATAACATGGCAAAGAGGTATGTAGTCAGAAAGCCTCACTTCACCTTGGATTTCATCATAATTTATTTCCTAATTTGCTTAATTTTACTGGAATCAGAACTGTTTCTGCTCTGACTGTAAGAATAACCAATTTGCAAGTGGGAAGTGTGCGTGCATAACAAATGCAGGTGCAGCATGTTGCTTAAACTTGGTCAAGTATCTGCAATAACTCGAGACTTTGCTAAAATTCTGAAAGATAGATTTTTTTTGACAGTTTAAATACATCCCTGGTCTCTCTCACATTAGGTGATACCTCTCCAGACATATGGAAGTGTCTCTTCTGTGCATTTTGCAAATCTTAGCCATTCTTTTCTTACCTGTGCCTGTTACGGTTCTAGATAATTTGTATTTATTCTTCTTGATTTTGGTCCCTCATCCTCCCAAGCTCAGCAGCCTGGGTAGCTCAAGAGACTTAATAGGCTTAAGGGATTATGTGTTTTTCTGATTTTTGAAGTCTCTTGAGTTGTTTGCTTCATTTGGAAAAGGAGGTGAAAGATGTGGTGCTGTTGTCAAGCAAACTGATACCCACTCTGATACCTTTAGACAACTCCCCTTTGCTTTTTCCAGTTCTAGTGCTCGGTCAAATTTCAGTGTTTACCTCAATTTCTAGACCTATCTTTTTCTTCTTTAGGGAAGTAAACTCTGCATAAAGTTTTGAGCTAAATACCGGTGGATTTTATTTTCTTTCTTAGTTTTCAAATACTAAGGTTATCACTGTTACATGGAATGTATTGTGATGCTTAGAAAAAAGGGTGAATCTATTGAGAAGGCAGGAGTCTTGGCCATGCTTTACTATGCCCTTTGTGTGCATGTCATCTCAGACTTGGGATATTTTTCTCAAGATAATTCTGGGGATGTGGCACAAGATGTTTTTTATTAGTCACACAGTGTGTCTGGAAGAGACCTGTATTAGGATGAAGAAAGAATATAAATGTTTAGTGTAATATGACTCCTCTTTTTTATCAGCATGGGTTTGGGAGGAGGCAACGTTGCTCAACAGCTGTTAACCTCAAGGGAGTTATTTAATTAATCTCAAACAATGTTAGTGAAATTTCTATTCCACACAGCACTATATGATGTACATACCTTAAACATTTTAGAAAAAAACCTGGGTTTAGGAATGGTTTAGATAACTTGGAGAATGTTTTATTTAGGACTGTATCTGCAGTCCATATGTCTGTGAATCTTGTTACATACCAGGGAATTTGCAGGGAAGAAGAGTTAAGCTATCAGATCTTCTGAAAATTAATTTTATTCAGGACCTGTTTCCATAGAAGTATCACAAACTTTCATTCGTTGTCAGCTTACACTAACTTGAAAATGTACAATATACTGAAAAGTGGGAAAGCTTCCTCCTTCTTAGTCTTCCGCCGATACTCAGATTCTGTTTACATCTCTAGAGGATAAGGAAATGGATACATTAAACCTAACACTTATTTGAACCTAGACCTTAGTGAAAGGTTTACTTTGGGTAGAGGAAGAGGGAAGATTTGGAGAAGGAAAAGTTGATTTTATGGCAAAACCAGTTATTTCTTATTTTATTACTACTTAGTGCAGCTATTGGAATCTTCTTGGGGAATAAGTGACCACAGTGAGAAAGTAAGTATATCTCAGTGACCAGGAGTTGCAGGGGCAGTTACAGTCTCATGGTAAGGGTGTTCAGGTTACATGATTTCACAAGGAAGGACGAGATAAAAAAGTAGCTCACTGCCTGTCCAGGGTGGTGGGAAGGCTGGTTCCTGCCCTCAGGAGTGCCTGCATTGACAGGAAAGACATTTAGGTCTGCTTAAGCTGTGTTGTGAGACTGAGCTTCCGGGGAAGAGAAGGGAGAAGTTTGTGCTGGAAGGATCAGCCTGCCATATGGCTTCACAGTGCCATATGGTACCACAGCTTGGTGCAAGGCTACAGCTTCCATGTACCAGGATCTGACCTGCAATTCCTGCCAGGAGTGTAGAATTTTAGACTGTGGCTATGTATACATAGAAACCAAAATGAGTTAGCCAAATCTGTGTTGCACCATCCCTTAAATGGAATTTAACCCCCTGAACTGGGGTTGTGTAAGATTAAGATTCAAACTCCCTCTTGTTCTTGGGTAATTATGTCATCCTTTTCTGTACAGACGGTTTTGTTCATCTCCAAAAGCAGCAGGAAAAGTGGAAGGAGCTGATTTCACTAACCTTGAGTACAGACAACTCCTCTGGAGCATCCTGGATTCTCCGCTTATAAATGAACAGGACTCAAATCTACCAGAAGATTGAGTTCACTGCCAAGCTACAGGCTGAACTTATCAAGAGTACCTTGCACCCTTTATCTTAGGGTTGGTGCAAACCTAAGCATTTCTAGGACTACAGAGCCCATAAGAAAGAGGGAGTCTGTTTTTGCATTCTGTAGGGATTGACATGTCCCCTTGTCCTATCACTACATGCCCTTGTAAAAAGTCCCTCTCTGGACCCTTTAGGTACTGGAAGGTACTATAAAAGGTCTCCCTGGAGCCTTCTCTTCTCCAGGCTGAACAGCCCCAACTCTCTCAGTCTGCCTTCATAACAGAGGTGCTCCAGTCCTCTGATCATCCTCATGGCCCTCCTCTGGACAGCAGGTTCACAACCTTCTTATGCTGGGGCCCCCAGAGCTGGATGCAGCACTCCAGGTGGGGTCTCACAAGAGTGAGTAGAGGGTGAGAATCACCTCCCTCAACCTGCTGGCCACACTGCTTTTGATGTAGCCTAGGACACAGTTGACCTTCTGGGATGCCAGTGCACATTGCTGAGTCATATTGAGCTTCTTATCAACCAAGAGCCTCATGTCCTTCTTCTCAGGGCTGCTTTTGATTCATTCTCTGCCCAGCCTGTACTTGTGCTTGGGATTGCCCCAAACCAGGACCTTGCACTTGGCCTTGTTGAATTTCATGGTGCTTGCATGGGCCTACCTCTCAAACCTGTCCAGGTCCCTCTGGATGGCATCCCTTCTTTCCATCCAGCATGTCAACCACAATGCACAACTTGGCATCATCAGCAAACTTGCTGAGGGTGCACCGAGTCCCACTCTCCATGTTGCTGACAAAGATGTTAAACAGGCTGGTCCCAATACTGGACCCCAAGAAACACCACCCATCACTGGACCACTCGGACACTGAGCCACTGACTGCAACTCTTGGAGTGCAACTATCCAGCCAGTTACTTTCACCGAGTGGTCCATCTGTCAAATCCGTGTCTCCACTTCAGAGACGATGATGTCATGAAGGACATCCTCCTAATATTTCTTCCTAAGAAGCAGCCTGATCAGCAGATGAGAGAGCTCTTTGATTATTCTCAGACCTTCCTTTTCGGTACTACAAAGGCAGGATTGAAGTTGAGTGTTGAAAGTGCAGAACTGGAGAACTTCGCTTGTGATGATTGTTGGAGAAGTCTGCAATTCCACAGGATGGTTTGGTGCCCTTGGAACACCAAAAGTATTTCCAGGTTAGAAATACGATTGTCTGAGATTGAAGTTGTGTTAAATAGCAGGTGGTTTATCTTGACAGTTGAAAGAAAAGAACCAAACCAATCTTCCTCTAAATGCTGTGCAGCTGAATGTGGAGTTAGTTACGGTGATGTGTGTGAAAGATAATTGACTGGAAGAAGCAATCTGACAACATAATCATCCTTTAAAAGAGGAACTGACCAAGTCTAACCAACATCATGCAGTCTTAAAATCAATTCTTAACAAGTCAGTGATGAAGCAGATGATTTGAAGTAGATCTGGTGCTTTGTATCTAAGACTGATTTTTTTCCTGTAGGTAAAATACTAAGTTGTATGTTAGAATATTAAATATCTGTTAGCTTCAAATGCTGTTCAAAGCAACTGTATCTGAGTTGTTTTGTCCTGTCATCAAATGGTATCAACTAGAAGGGAGCAACCAAGTCCGTGCCAGTGCTAACAGGCAGAAGTGTGGTTATCTGGTTACACTGTTGGAGCAGTTGAATCTTACATATGTAACAAGAGATATGTCTGAAAAAACCCATATTCCCAAGTCCTTGTTAACATGTTTTGCTTTTGCTATTCCCTTGTTTCAGTGGTGGATACAAATGACAGATTCCTGCGCAAAATAACAGTTGGGCAGGCAAATACGGAGAAGGGATTTGTCCGTCAGGTATGTAAAGGCAGTTAATAGATCACATTCTGGACAGATGTTGCTTTAGAGGCAGGAAGAGTTCCTGCAGTTCTTTCAGCGTACTTTGAATTGCAATATTGACGTCTGTTACTGTTGTATAATAATCTTGCAGTGAAACTGATTGTGCTAATGAGTAACTGAATCTGGAGTTTCAGAAACAGAAACCAATGCATATTCCACAATGTGTTGAAAGCACTGAAAAAATTGCATGTGTCACGGGTTTAACACTGTCCTATGACAAGATGCCTTTATGCCCTCATAAAGTTATTTTAGTATGACTTTTAATTTTTTTTTTAAATCTCTGTAACAATTTATGTAGGATACATGTAATTCAAATTACGTTTCTATTTCATTTTAAAAATTGTTTAAAAATAAGCTTTTTATTCAGCGTTTTCATCTGAACTGTAAGACTTTGAGCATGTGCTTGCTTTTATTATGTGGGCTTGAAGGGATAGTTCACCAAATAAGTATGTACGTTCTTTTCAGCGGTGTAAAAAGCTAACCTGCATTACTATATGAAAGATTCTGAAAGTTTATTAAAGAACTTACTGATAAATTGAAAGCCAGACTTTTCCAACACCACCTGAACAAGTGTTCCTGGTGTAACGTAGGTAAATCAATTTCTGAAACAACGCAGCGTGGAACAGCAGTATCAGGAGGAACAAACTCTTTATGATGATGCGAAGTTGCTCCTAATTTGATGAAGACCTTGTAATATAACGTTCTGGATCATGAAATTCACAAGATTCTGACTATTTTGATGTGAACAGGTCTTGTGGTAGAGATAAGGTTTTCGCACATTTTGGAAATCCTAGCTTTAATTTTTCTTTAACGTTTCAGACCTCTTCTAGGCCTTATGCCTAAATAAAGAGACCAAGACATAGTGCTGTGTTTTTTGCAGCAAGTAAAGCAAAGTCAAATTGGAGAGAAGAACTTCAAAGAGAAGTCTTAAAATTGTACAGAAGTTTGGGTTGGAAGGGATCTTAAAGATCATCTAGTTCCAACCCCTCTGCCCTAAGCAGGGATGCCTTCCACTAGAAATGCTCACTTGTTTTGGTTTTGAACACACAAAATAGAAATTTTTCTGTCTGTAACTTACAGGAAATTCAGTAATACCTAATAGTCATTTCTGATAATGGGCTAGGACTACAAAATATTATACTTGGTATGAGTTCTTTTAATGCTTGAGACCTTTTCATATGTTTAGATTTTTTTCAGCGACTGTGTGATTATTAGTTTTAAGCCAGGTTCTGCCAGCCTTGTTGTGTAGTATTTTACCACTGTAATTGTAGTGCTGAGTTAAATGTGGGTTATTTTATTATAGAGTAGTAGTTGACAATATGGCTGTGAAATGTTGCTTCTGTACTTTTTCAGTTAAAAATAATGCTTTCAATATTGAGATGTTGGACTGATGCATATCCATTCACATTCTAACATGAACTTAGTGACTCAAGAAATAGAGTTAGCAGTTAGGAAAAGTCATTTCAGAGCCTAGCCAGAGATCCAGAGAAAACAGGACTTCATAGTTAACAGATGCATTTTATAAATATTTGGAGTGATGTTCTAGCACTCTTAAAATCAATGACACCTGTGTAAAATGGCAGAGCACAGCAGGCACAAAAGTCTGCATTTTAATGAACAGGGATGCTGTGGTTTCTAAAGAGTATTACATGACTGATGCCCTTGATCCTGCAATTGAATCCATGTGGGTGGATCCTTTCATCAATAGAAAACTGACTTTGCAGCTAAGACTTCTGTCAGCACTTCATAGGTGGATAAAGGTTATTAGAGTTAAAATAGCACCTGCTACCACAATCTTTTGTGCCTGTTTTTTCAATTAAATTTTATGTCACTCTTTGGGCATCTACCTGGGATTGTTTTTGCCATCCTTTTGGGTTTATATAGAAACAATGATAATAAAAACTTTTTTTGTGGGTCTTCTGATAAACATTCTGATAAATTAGAAGTATTTCACCGTATGAGTTGGACACAGATTTCTCAGGCTTATTTCATGTCTTACATATGCTGCAGTGACTTGCTGAGGACATTCTCAAATTCAGAAAAGATAGTGGTGTCCATGTCATCACAACACTAACAAAATTCATTGCATATAGAACTGCTTCCAAAGGATACAGAAAATCTGTTTCGTAATTTCAGCATTTCACTTGAATCCCTATGCTGAAAATCTCAAGTTACAGAATTATTTTTCTTTTTGGTAGTATGTGTGACTCACTGCCTGTGCCCAAAGCAGAAAAGTGCTCAGAAAAGGTGTCTTCAGAAGTTTTGACTAAACATGTGGGTACAGAGAGGTCAGCCTGAATAAGGCTGGTCTGGGCTGTGGCTGTCAAAATCTAAAAGCAGGAACATGGGTTAAAAAAGGGCAGAAGCTCTTAAAGTAGTAGGCAAATGTACAAGAGTGGCAGGGTGTATGTTCTATGTAGATGCTTCTTAAAAACAGACAAAGCTCTCAATTTGAACAGATTCCTCTGGTATTAGTATGGGATACATCTGCTAGAGGTCTGATAGAAACAGTCTTGGGGATTTTTTCTTACATAGATAGCAGTAGGATGTAGTTACTAAACTTTATGTAGACATTAATTGCTGGAGATGGAGAGATTACTAGAGAAATTGCAGTTCTTGATCACTGCCAACATTGCATTCCTATCACATAATACATTAGTGACTTTTCTTTTCTTCTCCGTTTATGTTCTGACAGCATGTGGCCTGAGCTTTACTAATAGTGAATTAGTACAAATACTACTAATCTATACAGCACGCTCTTAAAAAAAAGTAAAAACTATTACTTATATTGTGCTGAAATGCTGCACAGTGTGGGTGTATTTCTACAAGAACAATAGAACTGATGCCAGATAGAGTTCTTGGTGCTTTTTGACTTACATATTTATTAATTTAGGAAAAAAAAAGGGGCAGAGATATATTTTACATTTTCATAGGTCAAGCACAAGACCTGACAGCACAGACTCTAAATTTTGAGCTTAAGTAGAAAAGGAATGATCAAATGTAGCAAGAATGTTTTTGAAACTAGAATAAAAAGCTGTTGGAGATCATTACAGAAAAAAAAATAATTTAAAAAAACCCCTTCACAATGCTGTGTTCATTTGCTCAGGCCAGTAAAGCTCGAAAAACATCTGGTGATTTTCTGTTTCTGCCACAGAAAGAAAATTCTTGGTCCTTCAGGGAGCTTCTCTAAGGATAATGTGAGCCAAGGGGCTAAGCAGTCTGCAACACTGGTCCTCAAATAAATGTAGTGTAATGGAGAATATTAATGAGGGAATATACAGTGTTTGAAGTTCATAGAATCATACAATATCCTGAGTTGAAAGGGATGCATCAAAGGCTGACTCTTGGCCCTGTGCAGGACCATCCCCAAGAGTCACACCATGAGCCTGAGAGCATTGTCCAAACACTTCTTGAACTCTGTCAGGCTTGGTGCTGTGACCACTTCCCTGGGGAGCCTGTTCCAGTGCCCAACCACCCTCTGGGTGAAAAACCTTTTTCTAATATCCAACCTAAAACTCCCTGACACAACTTCAGGTGATTCACTCGGGTCCTGTCACTGGTCACCAGAGAGAAGAGATCAGTGTCTGCCCCTCCTCTTCCCCTCACAAGGAAGTTGTAACTGCAATGAGCTCTCCCCTCAGTTTCCTCTTCTCCAGGCCAAACAGACCAAGTGACCTCAGCTGCTCCTCATATGGTGTCCCCTCAATGTCCATCACCATTTTTGTAGCCCTTCTTTGGATGCTTTCCAATATTTTTATGTCTTTCTTGTATCGTGGCACCCAGAACTGCCCCCAGCACTCGAGGTGAGGCTGCCCCAGAGCAGAGCAGAGGGGACAATCCCCTCCCTTGCCCGGCTGGCGATGCTGTGCCTGATGCCCCCCAGGACAGGGTTGGCCCTCCTGGCTGCCAGGGCACTGCTGACTCGTGTTCAACTTGCCATCCACCAGAACCCCCAGCTCCCTCTCCTCAGCTCTGCTTTCCAGCAGCTCATTTCCCAGTCTGTACATACAAGTTACTCTAGTATTGTGTAATCTCCAAAGCTGTAGGTTACCATTAAGAACTTGTTTGAATTCCAGTGTGAAATTTATCTTTCCTGAGTTTATTCCTGATGATCCCCTGTGAGTATTTCAGCTGACTTTGATTTGGTTCATGATTCTTATTTCTACTTTACAGGCTCAGTTTGATATTGCTGTTGCAAGTGAAATTATGGCCATCCTGGCTCTTACCACTAGCCTCCAAGATATGAAAGAAAGACTGGGAAAAATGGTGGTGGCTAATGACAAGAAAGGAGAACCAGTAACAGCAGAGGATTTGGTATGTTCAGTGCTGTAGAGACCTGTGAATAACCTCGGACATGTTTGTTTTGCCTCTTGAATGATTAAAAAGGCAGGTGCATGCCAAGGATTTTGCTTTGAACAGCACAGTCAGATATCAAAGAAAGATCATCTTCTGGACCAAAAGCTGCTTGAGAATGAGAACAAGATGTAGAATTCATTTCTTCAACTCTGGTAACATCTGGTTCAGGAAGCCTCTGGTCTCCATAACCTACTTGGATCATTTTCTGCAGTTCTTAAGGCAAACAAATTAGGTGCTGGAGGGAGTCAAAGTGCGGACTCTTATTTGAGAGAGCTGGTAATGTTTGCTACTGTACTTTTAGAGTCTGCTCAGATGTTACAATGATAGTTACCACATGAATGCCTCTTCCACTGAATCCGAATGGAAACAAGCTGTTCTTAATTCAAAGGCTGCTGATAGTGCTTGGGACAGGGTTATCTGTCTTTTTTTTTTTTTTCTTTACCTTCATTAGTTGCTGTTTCCTTATTCCCTTCTTCAGCTTCTGAAAAAAAATCAGTATGTTTTTTCTTTAAATCCCATTCTATCCCTTGTATCCGGGCCGAGAGTCATTGAACTCACACGTGGTTGTGTATGGCAGGTTCTGGTGCAGCCAGCAGCTACCAGTTGATGTTTGTAATCAGCTGCATGCCAGGAGTAGTCCAATGCCAGCCCACTGGTGATGGCTGTCTGTGTCACACAGGCTCTGTGTGTTTTCTCCTGTTTCTCCCTCTTTTGTGAACATCTGCTCAAGCTTATTGAGTATTGAATGAGTAAAGCAATGAGTATCCTGCCTTGTCAGCTAAGATAGCATATCCGCAGGCCAGGAACACCTTCACAGCCTTAGCGGATTCCAAGTTAATAAAGAAATGCAAACATAATATCTAGTGTGCCTGGATTTAAGAATGAAATTAAGATAAGGTTAAAAATTTCTAAGTACAGTCATCATTAAAATTCAAAGTAAATCACCTACTCCCGATTATGCAGTAGACATGAAGAACTGCATTTAATATTCCAGCTGTTGAAGTTTTGCTTTTGCTTTTCAATTGTATAACTTTGTCTTGGCCAAATGGAGGGGAATGGGGAATAAGTTACATTATAAGGCATATGCAAAATCTTTAAAATTATTTAGTGTTAGAATTAAAGCTGCATTTGAAATACATTATTTTAATTTTGCCGCTACTTTTGTATGAAGGTACTTTAATTTATTAACATTGCAAAATATTTAACCTGCTAACCACTTCATGCTAATCAGCTTGATGAATGAAAGAAACGGCTTTTCCATAGGGGCAAAAAAATTTTAGAACTTTTTCACTGTGTCCCTAAAATGAAAGTAGTGCTCAGCAAAATGTCTGTTACTAATTCAGTTTTCTTTGGCCTTTTTTAAAACAAACTTCCTATGCTTAGTGTCTCAATCGTTTGATAGTGTTGCTTGTACTGAACATATGTTTCTAGTTGTTCTTTAAAGCAGTGTTTTGTATTATACAAAAGAAAAACTGCCCAGAAAGAAAAAAATCATCACAATCTGAAGGACATGTGTTATGAGCATCTGCAGCTATGCTGCTGCATTCTTTTTCTTCTGGAGGTTCTCCATTTCCACAGGAAAGACTTGTGTGCATGTCATGATTGGGAAGTGCAGCAGCTCCTACCTTTTTTGTTGTGCAGTGTGCTAAAAATGAGTATGAGAACTATGGGAATAAGAGGAATGTGATTTCATGGATAAGGATGTAAAGCATCTCTTTGGAGAGTTCTATTCCTGTGTTTTTTGCAAAACTTACATGTGGTGCTCTGTCTACACCAACTGATTCTTACGGTACATAAGGAGTTACTCATTCCTCAGCTGGTTTAATACTAAGGAGCTAAACAACTGAAATTTATGGAAAGAGTGAAACACCATCAAGAACTTTGAACCAGGAGAAATTATCTTCTGTTGTCGCAGGTTGAGCATCCAAAATTCATTAATATTTTTGAGTTTGATTCTTGTATATGCAGGTTTCTCTTCTGAAGAATAGGAACAATTGTTAATTTCTGAAGACTTACTAGTATCGGTGAAGAAGTCTCATGCTGTGGTGTTGGTATTTTAAAAATGTCAAAAGAAATTAGTGGGGTTTCTACGATTTCTGTATCAAATTAAATAATGCTTACTTTGTACAAGGGGAGAGAGCTTATGAATAACCATACTGTACTGGTGAAAATGTACTGTATAAAGTTGAATCCTCTGGAAACAACAGCAGCAGAAGTATAATCAAAGACAATAACAAGTCACAATTCATATGGACAAAGAAGATAAATTTCTGTTCTATCATGTAGCATTTCCTCTCTGTTGCTGGTTTCTTCCCACAGGTGGTCAGTCTGTTTGAACAGCCTGCAACTAAACCTACTGTTTCTAGAGTTAAAAATGCAGTCTCTACTCTTCCCCTCTTCCCCTGCAGCTTGTGCTGCCTGTGTTGTTATAATCCAAAGATTAGATCTTGAGAAAATTTTCACACACGTCACGAGGTTTGATGTGAAGCCATTCTCCTCCTGAATTTTCATCCTCCTTTAAGTCAGGGTCAGTGAAGAGGTAAAGCTCTATAGTTCAGAAAGGAAAGATCTCAACACAGCTGAACAAAGGGAAAACACTGTACAAGATTTTAGAATGCTCTCAATCCAGGTTCAATAATTTTGACCTTTATTTTTGTAAGACAAAATCCAATTTAAAAGCTTGAATCTGTCATAGTCCGTTGGCATGGAACATTTTAGCTGGAAGAACTGCAATTGCTTATAGTTCTAAAAAACTTTAAAGGCAACTTTATCATGAGAAATACCACACAACCTGGATAATGGGTCAATTCTACCTATCATTGAAAAAAATTCTGGGGTTCATGTTTGTATCCTACACAGATTGAATTTATGCAAGTTTAAATGTTTTGACAGTAGTCTTTAGTTCATTGGAATCTGTGTGAACCAAAACCACTAAACCTTTCTCTGTGATTTGTTTCCAGATGTACACGCAAAATACTTCACAAAAATACAATTGCTCTTAATTTTGACTTTATATGCAATATATTTATAATAATACAATAGTAAAACCTAAAATACACATTGGCAGATATAAACCATATGCAGAGAAAGGCTAGAAGTAATAGGAAAAAGATAAATTGAATATTTCGTGAATTGAGAAGACTCTTTCCACAAGAGTAATGGATTAAATGTCTATCCTCTGTAATGGAATATGCTGAACTCTTTGCCAAAATGTGGTGCTCATTGTACAGTATTTTGAAGACTTAATTGCTTTTTGGCTTTTACAGTGAGGTAGAATTCTGATGGACACATACCATGTTTTTATGTGAAGCTAAATCGGTATATATGCCCTAGATCAGTATTTCAGCAGATACGAAAAATATTAAATAAATATGTCACTATTTTTTTTAAATAAGACTTCTTCTCATCTTGCTTTCTGTGCCACACTGTTAGATTTCAGTAATTCCAGGACCAAAAAAAGAGAAATAGCTTCATATTTACTTATATAAATGATCTGTCAGCTAGCGAGATTTTGTTCTCTGGTTCATCAGAAACATTGTGTACATTGTTCGCTTCAAACAAAAGAAGTTGCAGTTCTCAGATTATGGTTTAAGGTTTAGTTTTTTACAGGACTGAAACTGAAGAAAGTGTTATTATTTTGTTAGAGACTATAGTTTCAATTGAAGGAAAGTTACAAATACTTCATTATTTTTCTTACAAAGAAAACGGTTTTTCTCTGCCCATCAGTCCGTATAGCCTTTATTCATTTCATAGCAGTTTCTTTCAATCACTTTCCTTGTCATCTGATGCTGGCTTTCATTTCCACTCTTGGTAGACTTCAGAGACTGCTCCACTGGAAGTTGCTTTGACAGTATTTTGGATTTTCATCTAAGTTTGCCTTTCCTGTGTCATGTGTACAATTTATTTTGTGCTCTGTGATCTGTGCTGTCCTGGGGAGCATACCTGCCCTGATGGCTGGTGGATAGATTGAACAGAGCATTATTTTCAGGAATACTTGTGATCAGTTCCAGGAGGGAACCCAGGAAAGTTGTATACAGTTGATTCAGAGCCCTGCTTCTTTCTTCTGGCAGAGAGTTAGTGGAAAGCTACTGATCTTTGAGCTCTCACACGTTTAATTGGTGTGTGTCTAAGCCTGTAATTCTTTTATAAGAAGTTTATCTACCTTTTCTGAATTGGAAATAGGAACCTGATTCCTTAAATAGCTTTGAGAATCGGATCCAGGACTTGGAGTGAGCTGTAGGAATTGTTTACTAGATACTTGGAGGATTGAGGATACAAAGAAATGAAAACTTCATTCTCACAGTCGTGTCAGTTAGGTATGAAAGCTTTATTGTTTGTGTAGCTTTTAAGGACTGCTGTTGACACCAAACCTGGTTAAGAACCATGGGGGGCAGATAGACACAAGATATGCCTATTGGAGTATTTACGGTTTTTTTCTTTGCTTTCAGCTTCAGATAAAATGAGTTGTTGTGTCCAGGATGCATGTCTAGTATTTCCCAAAAATGCATAGGTAATATCTCACAAAAAGTTAAAATGCAGAGGAAGTATTTTTTTACTTCACTATTTTTATCAGATTGGTGAAGATATCAGAAAGCATAGGAGACAGGATTTGAGCCATGATTGTTTAGAAGGGGCAGGGGAAGAGGCTGGGGGAGAAGTGTCCCAATTTTATTTTTCACTTCTTCTTCCCCCAAGTCTTCTTTCCAGTAGGGCTGATGTGTGGCTGCTCAGGTAGTTATTCTTGCTGTTGACCACTTGAAACACCTGATGTAAAGTTTTGCATTTGGCTTTTTTTTCCTCCAGAAATGAGAGTATTCGTGTATATAGGCAACATACAGCACCAGGCTGTTTCTATAGAAGTGGTAGAGCCTCACCCATTTTGAAAGAGCTGGAGCACTTACATTGCTTTGCGTTTTAATCTTAGCTTCTAAAATTAACATCTTAAGAAACAGCAATCTATTCCTTTGCTGATTCAGAAGATGAAAAACTATGCTGTTTTGCTATCAGTTTCTCGTATCTTTGTGGATCCATTGGGTTTTTAAATAGTGGGACATGAAGAGTGCAAAGAAAAATCTTTTCCTTCCCTCTCTCCTTCACAGTCCTCCAAGGAAACACTTGCTATGCATTAGTAGAAACCAGTTCTACTATTTTGGTTTCAATTCAGTTTTATCTAAGGCCAAATATTCTGTGTCATTTTCCTCTGAAGTCCATGCTCAGATGTGATGCTCAGAAAGGGGAAAATTTAATTTTATAAAATACTGTACTTAATCACCACATACTTTTATGTCTCTTATCTGTTGCTGTCAAAATTTTCATGCAGGCTTTGATTGCTCAAATTTTGGGTTAGTTGACAAAAGCTGTGTTGAGAATTACACAGGCACTATTTTTATTGCTTTTCTTTGTTTGGATATTACTGTTCATTTCTTTATAGGCTACTTGGATATTGTACCCATATTTTTAAGTCTTCATTTTAAACAATTTACAGCAACTAGGATTTTTGTTTGGTTTTTATGTTTCTTTTCAATACAAAAATATATTAAATTCTTTTTTTTTGCATTCTCTGGCAAGTCTATGAGCCACTCTCTATAACGCTACTGTGGTTTTTTTGAACCGTGATCTGGTTTTTTCAAAACAGAGCACATCATCTCAAAATGAAAGTAAGTCAAGAATAAATTTGAACATATGTTGGTGGTTTCTAGATAGCACTCTTCATATAGTCTGATAGTCATGTACACACTCTGTAGCTTTTTTTTTTTTCCCCCCTAAAATGAGCATTGAAATTTGGTGTAGAGGGATGTAATGACTTTTATTTATTTTAAGGTCAGTCAGTGTGAAATTTATACTTCAACAAAATTTTTAGAGAGGAGTGAGGTTTTTTTACAACCAAAATGCAGCAATTTGCTCAGCTCCTTTTGTGCTCTCATCATCACAGTAAGGCACCTCTAAATTTTAGTCTTATGGTGTATTTGTTATCTGCCACTAGTAAACTCTGTGGCTGCTTTCATCCTGTGTCTGTTATGTATATATTTGTACAAGTGTTGAAAAACACCTAGGTTGTTGCTAGCTATTGATTTATGCTATT
Organism: Pachycephala philippinensis; assembly: GCA_013397055.1. Classification (NCBI taxonomy): domain Eukaryota; kingdom Metazoa; phylum Chordata; class Aves; order Passeriformes; genus Pachycephala; species Pachycephala philippinensis. The sequence continues at coordinate 1,226,998 of VWZT01015009.1, forward strand.
GATTCTGTCATAGAAGAAACACATCTGTCATTTCTTTAGGCAGTTTTAGCAAGTTATTGCCTTCCTGCTATCTCAGGTCTCAGTGGCCTTTGCCACTTCATCTTTTGTTACCTTGAACATCCTCATGCTGATCACTTAATTCTGTTTCTGACCTCTCCATGAAATAGGACAATGAAATTACCCATTGCCTTTTAAGTGTATTCAGAACAAAATCATTTTTGTTTTTGACACACTGTAAATACAGAATTTTAGAAGTCTTGAGGTAATACCTAAATAAATTCTTTATGCATGACTGTAACACTGCTTTGAACTGTAAGGGTTGTTTAACTAATAAGCTTAAGTGTAACTTAGAAATGTTGCACCTTAGAATTAACTTCTAAGTCAATTAAAATGTGGACTCTTGTTTTTTAGGGAGTAACTGGTGCTTTGGCAGTTTTGATGAAAGATGCAATTAAGCCCACGCTAATGCAGACATTAGAGGTGAGTATGGCTTGTGATGCCTGCCCTTCTCCAGCTTTCAAATTCCATATTGTGCTGATCATGCTTCTTTTCAGCAACTCTGCTTGACTTTCAAAGTTCAAGCCAGGGTCAGATTCATAAAGTCATTCTAGCAAATGTTCATTTGTTTATGTTCATTTGTTTATGTTAACTATTCGACTCTATCTGCATTTATATCTTTTTGGTGGTTTTCTTCCTCTTTGAGATCTGGCTGTAGTCATAATTTTACCTAGTGTTGCAAACAAGCTGCACTGCGTTGTTGAGCTGGTTCTGAGCACACTGGGAGGCAAGTTGGTCTTCCGAGTCACAGATTTACTGCTGTTCCCCACCTTGTTCTTATGGGGAGGTTTCCTTTTTATGTATTTCTTACATAGGGATGTTCCCATGATGATTCCCACAGCCCACTATTTTGTGTGGAAAAATGATGCTTTGCTGTGGCCATTCTAATCTGTATTACAGTTTGTGCCATTCATAATCACAGAAGGGTCCTTTTAGCTGTTCATGCATTTTCAAAATAAGTAGCTCCCAGCCACCCTGTCTTGCCATAGTGCCATCATGGACTAAATGAAGCTTTGATGGGCTATAAGAGGAATATTTTACACCTACCCTAGTGAGCTTGCTTCCAAAAGCTTAAAGAATGTAGAATTAGTGCAACCTAACTTTGTGCCTGGGCAGTCTAATATTGATGCTTTCATGGGAAACTGAACAATGAGCAAGATTCAAGGGGAGAAGGAGAAAGAAAAATGAGGAAATAATGAAGCAGCTTTGAAAACAAATGCACTTGGAGAAAAATCGGTGTATTTTTTTTTTTCATTTGACCATCAAAATTACATAGCTGGAATATTTCACAACAATTTTTGATATGGGGAAAAGTTGAAGAATGCAGAAAGATACCAGTGCACTCACCAGTTGATAAAAAGGTCTCATTTTCTATAGCATGTCAAAGTGTTAACTAACTTTTTGCTTTTGTCTTTGGGTTGGGATAACTTCCTTGTCTAGGGGCATATTAGAAAAATAGGATTTACGTCTATGTTATTTTATTATAGCCATCTTAATTATTTTCCCCTGCAAAGAAAACCTGTTCTTTCATGTGGCTGTATGAAGAATGTATGTGTGTGTGATAATTTTAATATAACATCCAATAGCCGAAACTGGAGGTCACATAGGATCAAGAATGTCACAGTCAGAACAGAGTATTAAATCACCACTTGGATAACATTGTGTGTGTTAAGCGCCAGTGACAAGGTAGCTTTGATTCTGACTGTTTAGTCTCTCTATTTGCACTTTGCATATCTGTTGGAAAATACTGTGGTTTTGTTGCAGTGTTCGGAAAGACAATTATAAATGTCAGAAGAGTTTCTTTTGATCAATAGGCATTTCGTTCTGGGACTTGCATGCATATATTTTTTCCCTGCATTTCTTTATATTCACATTTCTATGCAATAAAATTCCTGCCTTTTATGTGGTATTCTTTTCTAGTCTAATCTATGCTATGGCTGAAACATCTGCCAACTTTCATCAAACACTATTGCTTGTTAGCAGGACCCTGACCGCATTACCCAAAGATACATTTTTCCCCTAAATTCTTCTCACAAAGTTATTTTTAAAACAGCAAACTGAAGCAGCTCGGAAGACTGCTTCATGCTCCACGCCTCCACTTTGAGTCTTAGAGATGAGTTTTTGTCACCCTTTGAATACTTGCTGGCCCCCTATCCAAGAGTGGAGATGCCCAGTTTATCTGAATGTTTTCCAAGATAGTGCTCTGCTTTGGCTGATGTCCTTTTGGACTGTGTCATTGCTCTCATGTAGGATCACAGAACCTGCTGAGCTGGAAGGGACCCCCGAGGATCACCAAGTCCAGCTCCTGACCCTGCACAGGAGCATCCCCAAGAGTCACGCCATGTGCCTGAGAGCATTGTCCAAACACTTCTTGAACTCTCTCAGGCTGGTGCTGTTACCACTTCCCTGGGGAGCCTGTTCCAGTGCCCAACCACCCTCTGGGTGAAAAACCTTTTTCTAATATCCAACCTAAAACTCCCTGACACAGCTTCAGGCCATTTCCTCAGGTCCTGTCACTGGTCACCAGAGAGAAGAGATCAGTGTCTGTCCCTCCTCTTCCCCTCACGAGGAAGTTGTAACTGCAATGAGATCTCCCCTTGGTCTCCTCCAGGCCAAACAGACGAAGTGACCTCACCCACTCCTCATACAGCTTCTCCTCAAGGCCCTTCACCATCTTTGTTTCTTTCCTTTGGACTCTCTCTAATGACTTAATGTCCTTTTTTACACTGTGCACCCAGAACTGCCCCCAGCACTCCAGGTGAGGCCGCCCCAGAGCAGAGCAGAGGGGACAATCTCCTCCCTTGCCCGGCTGGCGATGCTGTGCCTGATGCCCACCAGGACATGCTTGGCCCTCCTGGGGATGCAGTGGCCTGCTCTATTACTGCCTATGCTCTTGAGCTTTCTTCATTATTTTTAATGCTTCATGTGACTAACCAGAAGAGGTGCTACTTTTAATAGCTTCAGTTAAAAAAAAATAATAAAAAGGAGGGGAACAAGGAATATGTTGTGTCCTGCACACTTTTGAATGTACTCTAGTGATCCAGTTGTGAGTTCAGAGCCCTCTAGCATGACAGATTTTAAGCCAAACTAATCCTAGTATACCCTGAGGCGGTAGATGTAATAATGTTTCTTCTGTTATAGGTAATGCCATCTATAGGTAATGATGAATGTGTGAATTGCAGATCAGAAGTAAGGATAACTGAAGCCTACATTACACTTGAAATAATCCTAATAAGTAGCACCCAAAAGTTAGCATCCTAAGTTTCCAAAGAGGTTACCAATAATAATTAGGCAACATAATCCTGATCCCTTCAGGGAGAAAAAGTTCTTCATAAAAGTGTAAAGACCTTTAGCAACTGCACCACGATTTGACAACAGTAAAATTAGAAATGATCCTACAGCACATAGGTGGTGGAAAAATAGTATGATTATGGAGAACACAAATACAGCTGAGAAGGCACCATGGACCTGTCTGGCAATTAGGGATGAAACTGTTCACCAAAGCAGTTCTCCCAGATCACTTTGGGGAATGGCAAAAAGACTGCTGGATGAGGGAGAGCAGGAGATCTGGATGACTGACAGTTGATTTGGCATAATTAAGTCATAGTGTCTGTGGGTAGCAGTGGCTGGAAGTAGCCATTGCAGAGATAGGAGCCAGACAGAAGTAGCCAGTGCAGCTGCACTCCTGTGATCTGGCCACGAGCCTGTAGATGGGAATTGTGTTAAGCCGTGGGAGCCTGAGGAGTTGCTTCTAAGGGCCTGTGAAAAAGGAGAAGAACAACATGCTCAGTAGATTTGCACCAACTTTATATGGATGTCTGCATGCCCTGGAGAAGAGGCTTAGAAGGTCATAAATCAAAAATGACTGAATGTCAGTCCTGTGTGGAACTGAACTGGCGACTTATGTCAGTGCCTTTTTTCATATGTGAATTGATGTGTGTTTTAATTTGCTGGTTTTTAAGGAGGTTTCATGGTGGGATGCTTTCTGTCACAGTCCTGCTACTCTGACACCAGAAATTCTGCCTGAAAGCCTTAATGATTGACAGTGTTTTATACGCAGAAATGACAGTAAAAATCTCAAAATGGGAGACACAGGGCACTCCATTTACAATAACCACAAACTTCAGTGGAACTTATATCCAGTGCTGTAGGAGTGAGATTACTTTGTTTGGAATGTACATAATGATTTCATAGTGTTTATCCATGTTTCTCATGACAGATTTGTTCTCTTGTCAACTGATCCCTTAATGTTTAGCATTTATTTATACCACGCGTAACAGAGCAGCTGCTCTATGGGACAACCCTTTGTAGTTGCAGGCTGGCTGCTCTGGGATGGTTTGTTGTGTTACTTTTGAAGTGCCACTCACAGTAAAGATGAGAGAAGGATGGTAATAAGTATTATAAACGTCCTTCTAGCGGCCAGATAACTTCAGATATTTATTGACATTCTGGGTTTATTTTCTTTTACTGAAACTTGGATAGTAAAATTTTCTGTACTGAAAACAGTCAGCAGAATGCATCTCTGTGACACTGTTTTGTTCTCCATATAGTTTATTAAGACTGTAGCAAAAATAAGTGGCAAAAATAAGTGGGACAGAGGGACTGGCACAGTGACTGAAGCTGGCCTGAGAAGACACTGTTGTCCCTATTGCAGGGTGTGCCTGAGGCTCCCGAGGTCCTGCTGGAGTTCACTCCCTTCAGTACCTAGATTTTACTTTTCTGCCAGGATTGCTCTTGTAAAAAAAACATTCCAATAGCTCTTCCTTTTCTTCTGGTGGATTTCAGAGCTCCAGGGGAGCATCTGTCTATGCCAGTGATTTAGTAGTGTGTTTGGATTTCAAGTCATGGGAGCCTCTTGACTTCCAATATTCTGGATTTTGGATCCTGCAGTCCGAATTTCCTTGGTATCTATGCTGTGTGGACGAACTCTTGGAAGCACAGTTGCACAGGGAATGTAGGAGGAGACCCTTCTGGCACCTCTCTTTGCATTGCTGCTGTAGTATGTGCTGGGCTGCCCAGTCATGGCTGTGGCTGTGGGTCCGTGCATCTCATCTGCCCGTGTGTGCACTGGGCTCTAGCAAGACTGGCCTTGTAGTTGCTTGCCACAAGAAATTAGGGATTGGAAGAGTAAAATTAGACCTACTGAGTAATAAAAGATAAATTGGAATAAATCTTATGGATCTCAGTCTGGTAGCTGAAAACTTGTGGTCTTACTTATTTGAATGCCAGAAGCATAAATACTGGATTAAAGTAGAAGTAAAGCTTAAACTTAGTTTGGTGGAAGTTGTTTGCATTTTATTTTGTATGTTACAAGCTCTTTGGAATAGGGATAACATATTTTGCATAGCACCTATTAGTCTGATGCCCAGATAAGAAGCTTTGAAGGCATGTTGTTCATGTTAAATTTTTGTGTACCTGTGTGAAATCCCAGTTGCTATTGCAGTATGTGTCCATTAGCAGATAGAAAACAAGAAAAACACCTAACCCTAAGTAAACACTATGTTATGATTGTAGTGATCTGCATCAATTCTCTTGTTACAGGGCATGATTTCTCCTTTATTTACTTCTTTGGCTCCTGTTTCTACTCTAACATGTACAAGGCAGAGTTACCTGAGTTGTAGCTTAATTGTGTTGTTCCTGGAGAATAGCCCCCACCCATGTGTGTGCATGTGGCAGTGGCTAAAAAGTTACTTGCCTTTCCTCTGAGCAAAACAATTAATTATATATTATTACTTCTAAAGGAAGCAATAAGAAGGGATGCTTTTTGTTGATACATCACTTTTGTATATAATTTCTATTCATCATTACTGAAATGTCCATGTTTTCTGTAAAACACCACCTAGATTACAGTAGTGAAATAAAGATTTTCCTATGGAGGTTGTTTCCTTAAGACACTGGTGGTTGGGGGAGGGGAGGAGGAAGAACCAACTTGTATTCTATGGTTAATAGTTTCCAGGTTGTGTCTTGGGACCGTTGGATGTGCCCTGCAGCTGACCCATGGAATACTGTCCTTAACTGGTGTTTCTGGTCAAAACTTGAGGGAGGTTGCCTGAGATTTTGAGGGTTGACAGTAGTTCCTAGTAGAGAATGTGTGAAGAACATTAATGGAGATAATGTGAAATTGTCTGCTTACCTTTTCTTTAACCGGCGGGGCACTTTAAGATGCATAAACACAACAACGTGCATTTGTTTGCCTAAGTATTTTCTAGTAGAACAGCTGAAGTGACATCCTTCTGTCTGATTGTGTATTCTGTTTTAGAGAAAAAATAGCAGTTAATATAATGTCATCTAATCCCTTTCTGTGGATGCCTATTTTCTAATTTCTCCTTTCCTTGAGATACCTGCCAAAAATATAAGAGGGAAGTTGAGAACTGCTCCCTACTTCACAAATTCCCTATACGTAGCTAATTTGCTTACTCCTTGCCTCTCCTTTCTCTGGTTTAGATTGGTCCGTGGTACAGAGTCGATTTTCCCTGTGTATTTATATTGTGTCTAGTGCAGGAGAATTCGGCTCTGCACCTGGGCTCCCAGCAGCAGTGAATGTTTTTCATTGTGTCAGTATCCCCACTGTACCCCAGCAATGTCCCTTGCCATCTCCCTCTGCAGCTCCTTAACCCGTGACTCCGGTCCCTGATGGCTTCTGCTGGCTCCTCTGCCTGCACAGGAATGGCTGTGGCAGCCAATGAGGAAAACAGGAGCACACAGGGATGGAGTAGGGCCAGAGCTGGCCTCTTTTTTGTGTATCTGCAGCAATGCATTTAGTGCTTGTTGTAGTTCGTGTGCCAGAATAGGACACCACAGTTTTAGAGCTGTGGAGATATGAAACATTAATTAGTACAAAGTGGGGTGGGGAAGTTGTGTAGGTTACCTACAGGTTGCACTACTGTCTCTCACCTTTCTAGGAATGAAGCAGGTTCTGACATCTAGGCCTGTCAGTGAATGAGGTCTCGAGCACCTGAGATGTGCCTAGAACCCCTAAATTGTCTAAGGGCACTTCCTTGCTGTATGTGCTTTGATTAATACGTAATTTTGATTAGTCTGCAAAATTATTGAGGTTTGAGCTGGGATAGGGTTAATTTTCTTCACATCAGCTAGTACAGGGCTGTGTTTTAGATTTGTGCTGGAGACAGTGTTGATAACACATGAATGTTTTTGTTATTGCTGAGCAGGGCTTGCACAGAGTCAAGGCCTTTTCTGTCTCTCAGCCCAGCAGCAAGCAGGCTGGGCCTTACACAGGGTGTTGGGAGGGGACACAGTCAGGACAGCTGACCACACCTGGCACAAGGGGTATTCCAGACCATATGGCATTGTGCGGAGCATACAAAGCTGTGGGAAGAAGGAGGAAGAGGGGGACATTTGGAGTGACGGCGTTTGTCTTCCCAAATAACCATTGCACGTGATGGAGCCCTGCTTCCCTGGGCTGAACACCTGCCTGCCCATGGGAAGCGGGAATGAATTCCTTGGTTTGCTTTGCTTGTGTGTGAGTGCAGTCTTTTCTTTACCTATTAAATTGTCTTTATCTCAACCCTACTTTAACCCTTCTGATTTTCTTCCCCATCCCACTGATAGAGGAGTGAGTAATCAGCTGTGTGGGGCTTAGTTGCTGGCTGGGGTTAAACCATGACATCTATACCTTGAATTAATTACATATATTTTTTTATCATCCAGGGAACACCAGTATTTGTTCACGCTGGACCTTTTGCTAACATTGCACATGGAAATTCTTCTGTTTTGGCAGATAAAATTGCCCTTAAATTAGTTGGCGAGAAAGGATTTGTAGGTAAGTAAATACTCAGTTTATTGTATTATGATCTGTTGGTAAATTGGCAGTGATGCCAATGAATGGAAAAGTTAACAATTAAAGGTAAGAATGTTAATTTATTATTAATATCAGTATAAAATAATCTTAAAGTGAATATGTAATGAGCCAAAAGCACTTATTCTCTTACCCTGCCTTTTGTCTCAAGTCCTGTCACCATGGTCGTGTCACCATGTTTGAGACTCCACAAGGTGGCTGAACCAGTCAAATGACTGGATTGCATTGAAAGAGGTCTCCTGTTGTTCATTCTGTTAGTATCCATCTGGCCTCACTTGATAAACCAACAGAAACCATTCTTTCCTGATGAATTATTTCTCTACCAGTTCAGTAAACTCAGCCAAATCAGAGGTCAGATGTCCCTGAGCCAGTGCAGAGGACTAGGAGAGGCAAGATGGTAGAAGAAAGATTAATACTGCCTCATTTTGGTGGCTGTGAGCCATTAGGTTGGTCCAGCTGCATTGCAAACCCCACCATGAGGCCCTTACGTTCCCATGGAAGCGTTTGAGTGGGCAGACTCCTTTTATATCAGGAATTCAGCCTGCACAAATAACAATAGACACATAGAGCTTACAGTTGCAGGCAAAATAAACTTGTGGCTGAACGATGAGCTAGCTTTTATAAAAATTGTTGTGAGCATTTAAACCTTAGAATTAATTAAATAAAAGGGGTGTTGCTGCTTTGCAGTAGTAATGCCTTTGCACTGCTGCAGCCATTCTCTTCTGTGTCCTGTACACCCAGGTTGGATTACATTAATCCTAAAGCTGAAGTTCGAGTACCTGTGGAACAATGCTCTTGAAAAGAGGCAGCAATGTGAAATGTGAGGTTTCTTATGCTAGCACCCTTAAACTAGTAGAGAAACATGGATATATATGCTTATGTCATACCTACATATTGGAAAGGACTGTTTTTTACAGTGTTGTACAGCTTAAAGGTCTGTTTATTTCCCTCTATTAATTGAACATCTATTCAAAGAATATTTTGCATTCTGAATACATTTATTTAATGATAGTTGAATTTGTATTTCACTGGGCCATGTTTGTTGTTGCCTGGCTTTGTGAAATGAAGAGCAAAAGCATTTAGGGAAGCTAACATTTCTCATAAGCCATGTGAAATGACTTTGTTTCTGCAGTGAGCAACCTTTTCAAGTGAGGAGTCAGTTGTGTATCAATTGAATGAAAGTATGTTGGCGACAGTCTTGAGTCTTGATCCAGGTTTTGGAGCCCAAAATGTATTGCCTTGGATTTGGATTCCCATCCATTGAGTGTATCCCTCTCAGGCTCTGAGAGCATATCCTTGCATTTCTTGTTTTTTTTTTCAGTCTTATCCACCTGTTTGTCTTTAACGCTCTTTTCTGCTTTGTTTGTCTTTGGCTCCAGTTTCTCTTTTGGGAGACAAAGCAGCATAGCTTCAATATAGGAAAACCTTTGTGCGTTGCCAGCTAAAGGCTCTTGTTCAGATTTTATTCCACAGAACACAAATCCCCATGAAACTGGCTTCAGAATAAGACTGCCTTTGCTCTGCAGGGCCAGGAACTTCAGCATGATTTGTAGATCCATGTTAGATTATTAAAAGCAATAGTTCATAGAGTGGCCTACTTAAATAAACTTTGCAGGTAGTCACAAGCATATATGTTTGTTCTAATGGTTGTAATTACCTCAAGCTTTATGGTTTAAAAAAATACATTTTTTCTGGTAACTAGTCAGAGCACGTGGGCAGAGACTACATGTAGCACTCACTGGTTTATAAAATACTGTCCTATCCTACCCTACACGATTGAAGTCTAAAATGACAGCTACAAAGCGTGCACCAGTCCACACTGAGGTGACATCCATACAGATGGAATGTCAAGTGCCTTGTGAATCTGCACAGCAAAGCAGGTAGCAAGAAACTCCACTGAATTCCTGCTCAGTGTGGAGTTTGCCTGAACCCTGTATGGCCATTGAAATTCCAAGGGGAAAGCTGATGCTGTAGTTAATTCAGACAGCCAGGGTGCAGGACAGCTATGTTGCAGTTAGGTAAGTAGTGAGTAAGTTTAGTTACTCTTTCTAAAAGTAAAAGTTTTCACTGTTCCACATTTCCTGTTTGTCAGTGTTCTCATGCATTAGATCTGGCACTCATTAAATCTTGTATGAGCGATTACAGTTCCCATTCTGACATGTAGGTTAGTTGCATAAGCTCAGGGAAGAATCCAAAAGGTTCTAGGAATAGAGAAAGGTATCTTGCAGAACTGTGTGGCTGGGAGAGACATTTTAGGGACCGCAGGCTATGAGATTGCTCTCAGCTGCATCCAAAGCAGGAACATAAAAAATCTGTGACATTGTCTGCAATTAAATTATTTTCCTGAATAGTAGAATAAATACCTTAATGTACATATGTTAGCTCGCTCACTGTGAGATGGGATGATGATATAGAAGATATATAATTCATCTATTTGTTGTTTTATATATTTAGTGTTTATAGCTATTTCTTGTTTGTTCTTTTTTTTTACTTACACCATCTTTATTTTAGAGCAGAATTTTCTGTTAAGTGTGTGGATAGTACTAAAGAGAATAGCATGGCTTGAATTTGCAACACAGTTTTACAAATATAGACTTTTTAAACTCTCTGTCCTGGTTTAAGCACCCTCCTTCCTCCAGCTGCTTGTTTCCAGTCCTTTGCAGCCCCTCTGTTTCACCAGCACACCTGTTCACAGAGCCACGTGACAAGCTAAACTGGAGCCTTGGTCTCGACTGAAAACAACTACAACAAAAAAAATCCCTTTCCTTCCCCCTCACAGACAGTATCTGGGCAAACAGCTTTGTGTGACAGGGGGAAGATGAGATAATGCCACATAAGATGGTGTTTTTGCTGAAATAAATATTTATAGTATTATAGCCACATTTGGAGCTTTCAAGTGCCAGTAAAGCTACTGTGGATGATCAGACTGAGACTGAGCTGATCAGAGTGAGCCTGCATTGCCAGAGCAGCTAAGCCTGTCTCCTTTCTCAGCCTGTGCTCAACTGTTTTTGCATGACATCCCAGCAGAAACCTATTGCCCTTTTTGTTGGCTTAGTTTTCTGCTGACTTAACACAGAAGCAGTTCAGCCCAGAGTCACAAAAACACCAGCACTGGTGCAGGAGAGGTTGAGCTGGGACAGCCAGCAGTGAGAAACCAATCTGTTGTGTAGACCCAATTGCTTGTGTGACCATGTGCCATGGCCAAGGCAAAAAAAAAGAAACCCTCTCAAAATGTTATTTTAAAATTTATTTTTAAACATTACTTTCTCTCTCTGGCCTGCATTGCCTTTTTCTCTGCTTGCTTTTCAGCTGGAATGGCATCGTGCTGTGCCTTTTGAGTAGTGTCAGCTAACAGTGACGTAGACAGCCTGCTTTAAAAAAAATCTAAATGAAGTTTAACCATGGAGTCCTGTTGTGAACTCTCCCTAACTGAAGGCATTCCCTGCCTGAGTTTTAGGTATCCGAGTGAATCACAGGCCCTCGTTAGGTTTTAGATAGCTTAAGCCTTTTAGCTCAGCTTTTCCTTTCTCTCTTTCCTGAGCCTTGTTGCTATGTACTGATAACAGTCTTTTTGCTCTGATTTTGAGCTCCTCGTATGAGTTTTGTCACTGAAGTTTAAGTGCAGTGCTGCAGCTGCCACTGGCTGGTTTGCACTTGTCTGTCCTCTCAGCCTTGTAGTGTTTCCCTGCAGATTCCCCCTGGCCCTGCTGCGAGCGAGGGTGGCCCACTGAGCATGGCTGCAGGCAGCCCCTGCATGGGGAGCACCCACTGTGGCACAGTGGATGTACCCATCATCACAGCTGCCATGTCCCTGGAACTGTAGGGTTTGTGCCTCTCTGAACTCGGGGCTTTCCTAAGCTGTCAGTGCGTCAGAAATTATTGCCCTACACAACCCAACAGATTGCCCCGTCCATCTCTTTAGTCCCTTGGTGTTTCAGCTGAAGAGAGAGGTTACTGTAAATCAGAAGGCAAGTGAAGCATGAGTAGATCCTTGGAATCCTAAAGCAAAGTTCTTCTCAAGTTTGTTTTTCAGGTTTGGACTTTATGTTTGTCAGTTGCTTTCTTTGCTACTCCCAATAAGCATGTCGCATTTGATGCTGAGAGCATGCTGTGCTGGGCAACTTTGTCCTGTGTTTTATCAAGAGGGGAATCCTCTTGTCAAACTGTTGCTGACTTAAGAAAAGTTCACTCTCTGTTTCTTTCTTTAGTTGGTACCCTTGATGTAATTGGAAAGAATTTGTAGAAGCAGTAAATTTTTATAAGCTAAGTAATTGACTCTTTTTATTGTGTTGGTACTCTGTTGGTTAGAGTAAGCTAATGATGCTAGCTGTTTTAAGTATCTCTTCAGTACATACAAAGTTGTATTTCAAAGGGTATCCATTTTACATACTCTCAGAGCAGACATTGCTTAACAGTTTTAAAAAACACCTTATAAAAATTGTATGTGTTTAATACACTAAGTGAATAATCTTCAGTAGATTTTTTTTTAATGTCATAAGACACTTCAATCCATTTTTTAGTGTACTGTTTTTCCAAAAAAGGAAATAAGGCCCAAATACTTTGGCTAAACTTCTTTTGGCACCACTAGTACATGTGATATTATTACATTTAAATGTCAAGTTCAAGGATTTATTTTTAATATTTTTTTGCTTGATACCGTTAGAAGGGGATTCCATGCAGTGACCCTCCAGAAAGCTTTAATTTTTAAGAATCTGCCCGGCATCTTTCTAACTTGCATTTATTTAATCGCTGACTTCTTCACTCTTATTTTCACAAACAAACCCCAAATTGTACTGTGATTGCATTCCAGTATTTTGCTCTCTGAACAATGTGGCTTTTCTTGTTAAAAGCAAGGCTAAGGTTTCATGGTATGGGGTGGTTGACAGCATTATCAGTGTAGGTGTTACTTGCCTACTCTGATCTGTGTGTACTACGAACTAGAAAAAGGATGTTCAGAACTTTACAGTGTTTTCTCTGACCCCGTTCATAGTGCAGCTGCTCAAGCAGCTGTGCTGGGCACAACTGTGACAGTGGTGGGAAGGGGGAGGGAAGGTGATACTGTGTTACTTGGTATTGCTGTGAGGTTCTTAAAGTCATGGTCTAATAATACAAGTCTCAGTGGTACCACAAACTGCAAAATAAGGTGCCATTACTGCTAGAAGATCCGTGAATCTGTGCCGTTCACTTGTGAGTGGTGGTGCCATTCACATTCGGGCTGCCCTTTTTATTGCTTTCCTCACAACTGCTGAGGTAAAAGTAAATTCCATTTCTTTCACTTGTTGTAAAGTGGAAACAAAAAAATCGTCTCCTTCTTCATGCTTTTAAAATCTTACCAAATTTTCTTACCAGTAAGCAGGAAAGTCTTTAGAGACGAGATGTAGTGCAATGTGTTTTTCTTTACTGGCATGAAGTCAGAGTTCCTGAAAGCTGAGTTTACTTACTGCCTTGTCACAAATAATCTGGGTGCAAATCATGCTTGCTTATAGCTTGCTGCAACTGGAAGTCAGGTGACAATGATTTAAATTACTATCTATTTCTATTGCAGAAAGTGCTTAAAACACTCTTGAAATAATTCATTAATTATTATGTGAAATGAGAATCAAACCTTTTCTTATATTTTTGTGTGTTCAGAGTCCTTAAGAAAGTTCTGACTCCACCTTGTCACTGCAGGTTTCTATAAATTTTTTCTTCTGCCCTTTAGCATACATTGCAAAATAAAGCTTTTCAGAAGGAAGACTGAATAGAAGAGAGCTGTCCTGAATGTTTCTGTGTGTAAGGAAGCATTCTGGCATTGACTTTAGTATCATATGTCACTGTATTTCAGAGCTGAATTAATTTGAAATCATATAAATTATGCAAAGCTGAACTCAAAACTAAAAGTTAATATTGATCATGAACTATTGAATTATGTCTAACCAATATTACACTTGGCATAAAAAAGTGATGTTTTGCCCAGTCAGGAGAGGTGGTGCTATTTTGAAAACAAAACCTCCTAAATTATGGACTGTCTTGTAGAGAGAATTACCTTCTTCCTTAAAAAAAAAAAAATCTAAAAAATGTGTTAGAAATTCACTAAGCCTTTCCTTGCTATAAAGCATATTTGTAAATGTTTGTTCCCAAATCTGCTGTTTATATCCAGAATTGCAAGGGGCAATTTAAGGGAACAAAATAACATGTGATTATAAATCATCAGCCATTTAGCTGAGTTCTCTGCTTTATCTGACAAGCATATCAAGTGATCTCCTTCATAAACTGACTGAACTCCAGTTTGAAACTAGCTAGGATTTTAACTCTTGCTTCTGGTGAGCTGGCTGGGTTGCTATGGCCAGTTTGGACTCATTCGTTCTTTTTTTTTTGTAATACTGTGTTACAGCTTAGTCCTCTCTTTCTCAAGTGATAATTTTTGATAATACTGTCTCTAACTAATCAAGCACACATTTTCCATACATCACGGTGATTGACTTAATACTGCTAGGCTCCCAGACTCCTCCCTGCTGTTTGTAAGTAGGAAGTTCCCAAATCATAGATTTTTGTCATTCTTCTCCAATGGCAGTAACTCTTTACTAATAGCTTTCATTCTGCTTCTTTTCTTTATAAATCCACAGGAATATTTTCCTGTGTGATACGCTTTCCAGCTTTGTTTTTGCCAATAAACTCCATCAGTGTTCCTCAGTCTTTCTGCTGAGGTGGTTTAACAAATAGTAAATGAGAGCCCTGGGGCTGATCCTCTCTCCTGTCCCACAGTTCTCGTGTGGTGGCTGCCTGTTCTCTCCCTTAATTATGTAGTTATGTTCTTCTAGCCTTGCTAACAGACTCCTATATATGGCTGTAGCAGGTTCTTTTGTTCCTCATCATTGATGAGATGTTGTCGTATTTTCATCACTGGAGAAAGCTTTTCATCTGGCATAGCCTGCCTCTGGTAGACAAAGGTTATATTTCTTACTTGTTTCTTTTTTTTTTTTTTTAGTTATTCTCCTCTTAAAAATCTGTTTGGAAACCATCAAGCCTGTAGTCACTCAGATTTCCCCCCATTCCTTGCACATTACTTGAAAATAGGTTTTGGTACTTTTCAGGTACAAGGCACCAAAAGAAAAGGAACTTATTTAAGATGTTGATACAAGCTTTGCGGTTTGTTTTTTTCTTCTTCTTCCAGGATTTTGAAAATTCTGTTTCACACATTATTAAGAGCAGTGCACTCAGCTCTTGTGTACTTTGGATTTTTAATTCCATTTTTAATATATTACAGTTACCTCATATCATTAGCTTCTGTTTTTTGATTTATGGGGCTGAAGACCCTTGTAATTTGTTTGCATTTCCTTTGCAGGCTCTGACACTTGTTCTCTAGCACAGCAGCTCACTCTTCCTCTCTTTTAGAGCTTGGGTAATTAATAGTGACATTATCTTCTATTCAAAAAGTTCACGCTGCAGAATAGCAAAGCTGTTTATTTGACTGCCTTTTCTCCTAGTGACCAGAAGTTACAACTGTTCTCAGGCCATATTTCATGAGAGAGACCAGGCATTTTAATTTGTACATTTATAGAATTTTGAAGTAATGGGTGATTTCAGTATGAAGAAAGAAATTTTAATGGTTACATGACAGAAAATAATTAAGAGATAGCGTGGCCTTGTCACAGTTATTTTCAATGGGGTTTTTATTGTTTCCGGGTGGATGGATGCTGCTCTGTGCCTCATTGGAAAAGGAATTAAATGATTTTCTCACAGACTAGGAGCTGTGAAGGGGCACGTGTGTGTTGGTTGTGTGCTGAATGAAGTGTCACACGGCAACTGAGCTGGCTGGATCACATCACAAACAAGCAGAGAACTGGACACACATATCTTGTTTGAGAAATCCATGTTTTCTTCCCTTCATATGGGTTTTCAGAGTAGAACGGAGATGCAGTGAGATAGTGTTTGGGATGGGATTGAATGCCTGGGGAATGTGCTGTGATGATGATGGGGAGGCAGGAAGGGCGGTGTGAGTGTTCCTTCTGGCTGGCTGGTAACAGGAGCTGGCTGGCTCCTGAGAGCTGGTGCCGTGAGGAAACCTGTCCTGTCTCCTCTTTCTGGCCCAGTGAAAGACAAGGAGACAAAGCTGCCGAGCCCATCGCTGGCCACCAGCAGCACATGGTCTCTGATGGAGTTCTCCCAGTCTGTCATGTGGCTGTGGCGCTGCAGTGCCTGACAGGAGCCGTACATCTTATTCCTACCTCCATCCTTGACTGGCTTTCTGGCCTTAAGCAAGTAATTTCAGCCTCTATGCCTGCACATATAATCCCATTCTTCCTGATGTGTTTTCTCAGTTTACAAACTTTCTTGGGGGTAAAAACTGTCTCACCATAGCAAACGGGGAGAGGACAAGCACTGCTGTAACAGGAACTTCAAGGTAACAGGGCTTTTGTAGAGCCATGGCAGCTGCCAGTACTTAAACATGCATCAGGAATTTACTTACAAGCTGACATGGTATTTTAACGTCCTGTATGCTGACCTCTTCTGCAACATGTTAGAGATTAACACAACTCTTTCCTCTGGCAGTGATATTCATAAACTAAATGGAGTGTACAACTGTTAAGGGCTATCCATTATTCTCAGTCTCAGGATAGTTACCCAGAGGTAAAAATAGATAGGAAGGATCTGTCATTCATTCAGAAAGTAGAGGCACTGCCCAGTTCCTGATAAATAAAATACCATTCTACTGAGTAGAAACTGATGACATTGCAACTTCTGTTTATTTTCCCTTCCCTCCCCAAGTTAGCAATCTTACCTAGTTTTAAAACTCCCAACGCATAAGAAGCAGTTCCTTTTGTTCTCTTGTTACCTACTGGTTGTATTGTTTTCTTTTATAAGAAGAAAAGAACCGCGGGTTAAAAAAATTGCAAACGGTAAAACATCATGTATGCTAGGAAGTTCTCTTAATTCATCACTTGGCAAAGGAAATAAAAGCAGGCTCCCTAGCTAACAGCGTTACTTTTGCTTAGGGTTATTTGGCAGAAAATCCATCATCCTCTCTCCATTTGTGAGTATTTCATATTGACTTACACCCTTTAGCAAGGGTCAGCAGGGCAGAGTGTGCATAAAGAGTTCAAGTCCCATTTCAAAGGCTGAATTTTAATTTTAGTGGATGGTTTATTTTTAATATCAGTTGAAAATGTTAGCTCTTTATTAGACTTTTGTTTGTTTGGTTTACTGACCTTTTGATACTGAAACCTAATGTTCTTTTTATGGACAACTTGTATACGAATTAGGTTTCTTCAGATAGTTACATCATGTTGGAGAAACCAGTGTTTGCTTTTTCTTTTCTGACTTGTTCTGAATCTGCAAGCAGAAGTGCTTTGTTTTCTGAAAGTTTTTATAATTAAAATTGTTAATAATGTATACATACGGAGGGGGCAATGCTTTTTTGTTTATTTACTTTGTGTATTTACTTTTGGAATGGCTGACTTAATTTGTCAAGACTCCAGAGAAGTCAATACAAATGTGGAATGTGGAAAGGACATAAATACATGTATTTCCATTTTTGATTATGGTAATTACAGTAGGCAAAGTTTTAATATCATCTAGTACACGGTTACATTTTGCAGAGTTGATTTTCTGTTTTCTACTAGTATTCCATAAGCTAAGGCACACTGAGAGCTCTGTTAACAGGTGTTTCAAAAAATACCGTTTAAAGCTACAGTTTCTTGTTCAGGATCAGAACTCTGATCAATGTTTTCTTCTCATCCTGTGCTGCACTCTCTACCAGCCCAATTAAAATAATGTAGTTTGGGGAAAAGGTTAAGAGTATGTCTTTAGATGTTCCTGGAAGAAAAATGCAGATGCTAAGGGTTCCAAATATTTTTATTTACAGATGGTTTGTTTTGCCTCAGAGATGAAGTACTCTATGGTAATGCAATATAAAAGAAAAATAGTGTGATTTCTCTGAAAATATGCTAACTTAAAATTGTTGTTTTGTTCAGGTTTTTTAGTTTTCAGGCAACAAACTATATGTATTATTGTATGTTGGGTATTTTAACAGAAAATAATTACAGAAAAACAGTTATTTCTCTTTGAAAACAGAAGGTAGGTTTGTTTACATATCTGATCTTATCACCTAATGGGATTAGCTTTAAAGAAAAGTTCAAGAATTCATGTCTAGGGATGTAAATTTGTTTCTAAACCATTTTTAAACATGTTAATGAGATTGCAAATAATGTTAGGTTATGTATGGCCAGTATGATTTGTTGATGGGAAGAGTGGTGTATTGGCAAATAGCCAAAGTGCTTTTGAAGGTCAGATGTTGGCAATATTTGAAAGTGTTCTCTGATTCTATAAAATAATACATTAAAAGAAAAGATTAATATCCTAAATGGTATCTCAGGGTCAGTTTACTGCTCTGACCTTGTAATTTAATTTTTGCAGTTTTATAAAACTGCTGTTTAATTAATCTGATTTGATTGAGAAAAGAGATTATATTTGGATACAGTAAGAAAAAATGTAGGTTACAGCCTTTTTTAAATTTTGGGTGTCCTACCTGGCTTTTTATATGGTGGGCCTATTTTTTGGTCCCTTTACTGTTGGTTTTCAATGCTGACAGCTTTATTGAAGCTGACAATCTCAAGCTCTTCAACTTCGCTACCTGCAGGAATAAGGCACGTGCTTCTAATGTATTTTCAGCTTGGCACTGGCTGCGAGCTCTGAGTCGGAATGAAGCTTCAGGGACGAGCAGATGCTTTACATGCATGAGGACATGGTATCTTTGTGCTGCCTCCATCTACTGCATCTCAAACAGAGCTCCCAAGAGACTGAGTAACAGCTTCATAAATCAAGGGTTGGAGGTTCAGCCTTTCCAGAAGCCAATTAGGAATTCAGTGTACATTTTGGGGTTCTTCACTGCACGAGGAGCAAGAAAGCACAAAAATGTGGGGGAGGGCTAAAGGATGATAGAGTAGCTGAGATGACGAGATGATGGGCAATTATGAAGAGGAACTGAAAAAAAAATTAATAATTTATAATCTGTAGTAAGGAGGGATCAACTAATAATGTAGAAATATTTCAGAAATGGTAATGGGTAGTTTGCAATGGCAATTTTCTTGCCCTGATTACATGAATTGTGGTTAAGTGGATAAATTCGCCATAGGCATTAAAGAATTGGTTTAGCCATGAGCATTTGAAAGTATTTGTCTTGTAAACCAGCAGAATTATGGTTTAGTTTGATTTTGGTTTTGACTGTGTCTTTAATTGGGAATTCCATTTAGGAAGATAGGATTTGTTGGTCTGTGACCTTAGTACCTTCTCTCTCCTCAGTTTGTAATTCTTTCTGTAATATAAATTACATGTGACATCATATCATTTAACACAGTTGTTTTCCACAGCAATTTTAAGCAGTTGAGTTCTTTTTTCTTATAAAAAAATTATACGGAAAACAGTAAATAAATATTAATAAGTTTGTCACAGATCACCAATCTTGCGCTTTGAGTAGAAGTTCAAATAACAGTTTTGTATATTTTATTTTAAAAATACGGGTGGTTACAACCAAACTAACGCCTACCTGCAAAAAGGTATTGGAGAGCTTACATCTGAAAAGCTTCCATGATTTCCGAAGTTGCTTCTGCTGCATTTCTCCGTGTACGTGGCTATTTCACGAGGTCTTGCAGCACAGTGGGCTTTACCTGCCTTCTTCTTTTACCCTCCTCTGCTGTTCTGTGGCTTATGCTGCACGTTCTCACTACTAGGCGTTATTTCCTGTCTCCTAAAATACTACTAACAGTACCTGGCGTTCTCTGTCTCCATGGAACGTCCTTCTTTTTATTGATACCTTAAATTTTATGTCCGTTTGATACACGTATTGTACTCGGTGTAGAATAATTTCCACTCTCACAGAGCTCTCCAGCAAAGCTCTTGGGAATGGTCTTGTAGAGTAATTTACAGCCTTTGCATCAGATGTTTCTAGGCCATTTTTACATCAAGAGAAACTGCTAATGCAGGGGAATACTCTTCTTCCTGGGGATAGATAACAGGAGATGCCCTTTTCCGTGGAGTTCTAAAACATGTAGTTGTGCTGTCAAGAATAGTGTTGTTGGCATCCTCCCCCAGGCCAGTCATGAAAGGAAGGCATTCTGCCTCCTAAAGTGGAATGAAATAAAACCAGAACCTGTTTGTCCTTCTAGGAGAAGGGTTTCCTACATGTGTACACAGAAAAGACAGTGCCTAAGTCATGGACAAAATCATTATCACAATAAGCAAGTTCTGCCCGGGATTTTAGAAGGGCAGAGTGGAGAATGCTTCTCCAAGCATGTGCCTGGTGCAGAGTCCGGGGGGAGCTGTCCCACGGCGGCTGCCCAGGGCGAATAGCTGCATGCACTGTGAGGTGGGCTCACACGGCAGTGATGGATGACTCCGTGCCTGGCGTGCCTCGGGTGATTGCGCAAGTGACAGGAGCATTGATCATCGTGGTTCAGCAGCCCTTTGTTGTGTGCCATTCGCCGCAGCCTCGGCCGACACCACTCTTCTGCTGTCTGTGCGCAGATGCTTTTGTTCTGTGATGAGAACGAGAAGAAGCGTGGGCGGCTGGCAGAGTGATTCCCTGGGCTCCCCCCACTCTCCCAGCCATGACCATCTGAAGGCATGGAAAAGTATCCACAACCCAGCTTGTGGTGGGAGGTGCTGCTTAAATGGGTTTTGTCTCCGAGTTGAGATAGGCTCTGATGGTAGCTTGTCTGGCTGCAAAAATTCTGTATTCCTCCGTCACTACTGGTGCCCAAAAGATAGGCTGGAAATAAATCCCCATAGACCGATGTCTATAGAGCAGGTATTTGTTTATTGCAGCGCTGGCGGTGAGGGGGATTTCTCCTCCTAACTCACCTGCCCTTGTCAAGTGCGGTGGCATATTTATACAGTAAAATTTTGCTAAATGTTGCTATGTCATTACAGCATCATCACATACGCGCCGGAACTAATTTACATAGCATGATCTCATGGTTATTAGATAATTCTTTGCACTGCGTATGCACCTCCCCAATTCGGGGGTCTTCGGGGGTCTTCGATGAAGGCTTCTAAAGTCTTCTTCGCGCTTGAACTTTTCAACTTTGTCTTCGAGGCATGCGCAGTTATGATGCTCTTCGGTCCGTCTGGTCTTAACTGGTCTAAATTCTTTGTTTTGTGGATAATTGGCTTTGGCTTGCCAATTTCTCATTAGTACTACACTT
>VWZT01015009.1:1248137-1319466 GCA_013397055.1 Pachycephala philippinensis
TAAGTATAGAAGGCTATGTTTCAGGTTATATTGATATTCTTCAAGTTATATTGATAAAAAGTCATGATTTGGGTTATATTGATATTAAGGTTACATAAATATCTTATAACCCAAGCTATATGAGCACTTTGTTGTTGTGGCCTGAGTTACTTAGACATCACTACCTGTATCATCACTCATTGCCCGATCGTATTTCTGCTGCACTTTAGAAAGTATGTCTTCTTCCAGGGTGGTTTGTCTTCACCCAGTGGTGGTTTGTCTCAAGAGTAGGGTTGTTTGCATCCCTTCTTTCCTTTTTCACAAAACAGTGCAATATTGGTGCTAAAGCAGGCATTGCTTCATGACCGTTTGATGAAATGCTTAGAACTTTTCCAGGCAAAAATTTTCGGGCTCTCTGCCTGCCTCTTGAAGTTAGTGTTTTCCAGATGCTTGTAACATGAATTCTCAAGGCATGTTCAAAGTCCATTTTCAGTAGCTTGTTTAAGGGGAGCGTAGAAGGACCCAAAACCTGAGAGCTCAACAGAAGGCAGTTTCCCTTTGATGAAAGGTGCATTAGTGGCAGGAGCTTCAGCCAACCAGATCTTTTAAAAGTGAAAGTAAATGAAAGTTTGGTAGTGAGATAAGCATTGAGTAATATGGTTTAAGTGTGATGAAATTTATTTTAAGCCCTTAGGGGAATACTGTGAGTACCATAAGTTAATACACTCCTTGCAGAATTGTGGAAGAATAGCCTTAAAAGAAGATCCATCAGTGCTGCTGTTAATTATTCCTTCCATGCAACTCCAAATAAAAAAGTGGTGAGGTTTTAATTTTGTAATTACCAGAAGACTAATAATTCTTTTGCCAAAGGCCATGGTGGTCTTTAAAGTATGTAATGTAATTGCCTTATTCCTGTGCCATTAATTGTGCTCCAAATGTGGTCATCTGTCTTATGAGCAAATGTTACTCTGTTACCTCAAAGAAAACGTGCTATGAATGGTGAAAGGATGCAACCAAAAATTCACAGTTCTTTGTTTGAATTTTTCTGGTTAATGTTATAAGGGAAGGAGGTTACAAAAGGGGGACTGTGTATATTTGGTTAGTGTATTCAGCTATGCATTACAATTCATGTCAGGGCTCAACACTTAGCCTGTGAGTTATGGGTCTTTACATGGCTATAGGACACAGAAATTAAGAGAGAGTGACTGTAAAACCCAGCAGGCTTAGCAGAGGGATTCAAAGAAACATGTAGCCCATGAAGCCACATTCGGCTCACTTAATTTCTATTAGAATGAATTGTTCGTGACTTGTAAGACATCTTCTGTTTTTTAATCTCTAGTAATAAATCTAAATAATGAGCTCATTACTAGTGAGCTGCAAGAAAATGTCAGATTTTATATTCGAATATCCAAATATGGTTTGACAAGGTGGCTAGGGAAGAATTAAGTTTTCTACTGCTGAAATGTATCTTCCTTCCTTCCCTTTCTTCTGCTTCTTGTTGAACACATTCAGATACTTCTCTGGTCTTACTTCAACTAATTCAAATATAGCCCAGTGGAAAAAGCAATTTTTTTTTTCTCTGTGTTTTTGTATGTTTTCACTTTCTGTTCAGCAAATTCCAACAGTTTACCTTCCAATTAAATGAATACCAAAAAAGTCTGGGCAGGAGGGACACAGAGCAGGAGAGAAAGGTAGAAGACTGAAGAATGAGCAGGAATTACCCTTTCAGCAAGGCTGGGTGCTCATTTGGTTCAGCCACAGTGTAAAACCATGCCCTAAATTGGTGGTTTGGAGGCAGGAATCACTGCAGTTGCACTTCTGTATATTTTCAAGATGGGGAGGCAAGCAGAGCTGTGGAGATGTGCAGAGCATGCTTTCTGTCACACAGTGCTACCCCTGTCAGCTCCTGGAGTTTCGGTTTGATTCCCACCCTGAATTTAAAATCCAACATCTGCAGCATAAATACATAAACAGGCCTTTAACACCCACAGAGAGGAATTGTATCCTTAATTGTCAGAGGATTAAGATTTAAGGGTTTTCTTCACCTGTCTGGCTTGTAGTAAATAAGTGAACTTTCTGCAATTCTTTTTTGTCTATAGTCTGGGAATAATCTATATGAATCATTGTGCCTATTCTTTTGTTTAATATATGGGATGCTCTTGGAGAGTTAACAGCAATTGCTATTAAAAGTGAGTAACTCTGAGAGGTTATGAGGTAACCTTTAGTTTCTCATTTAAAGCTGCTCTGCATTTCAATGGTAAAATGACTTTCTTATGGAAAAATAAATGTTTCTGAGGAAAAGATTGAAATAGCTTGTTATGGAGTCCCAAGGGAATCTGCACTTAATTTAAGTGTATTCCTGGGAGCCAAGTTTCCTGTGCAGCCCTTGCTGCCAGGATGCAGTGACTGTTAGCCAAGGCCTGAGACTCAGCCAAAGGAGATAATAAGTCTCCTTTGAAGGAAGGCAGAATGAATTGCCATATCTGCTGGTTCAGTCAAAAGCATGGATTGTGTGTCAACAATCAGAAACCTCCAGTGCCCAGACCTCAGCAGGGCAAATACTGCCCTGGCATCTTTCTTTAGCAAAGGGTGGAAAGTACACATTACATCCAATTAGCTTATGGTCTGTTAAACTTAGGGGCAAATATTTTTCCTGTTACCTTTTCTTCTAGACCTCACAACAACAACATAAAATTTTCACAACCAATACAAAGTATTTTCTTCATTGCATAGAAAATGTTCAGGCTTAACGTGTAGTTTTCTGCTGGACTTTGAGTTCAGCAGTGGTAGCAGTGAGTTCCTGTGTTCCATGACATCTGAAAATGCGTGGAAAGAAAAATGAACAGGAAAAATCCCTTTGTTGGGGGGGAGGGGAAAAAAAAGTATCTGTTACATTCCAGAATCAGTCATAATAATGGAAGTTCACATCAAATAATTGCTAGAGTCAGAATGGACAAACATCTGGCTTATTCATCCCTAGCTATACTAACAAAAATACAATATCCTGTTAGAAAAATCACTGATCATCCTGGTTTATTTTGGCGATTGCGCACCTTGGTATTTTTCACTTAAAAAAGAACATATCAGTACTTTATAGCTAGCATATCTCCAGTTCCAGGTTCACAGTTCATGTGCTTCTGTGACTTTGAACTCTTCCTTTCCTGAGTTTACCAGCAGACAGCTGCACCAGAACAGATATGTTTACATGTGGGGAGTAAATGGCAACTTGCAGCTCAGAGTTTCCATTTCCTTTTACATTGTTCAGGAATCCAAGCTCACAATTCGTCCTCAAGCTTTGCCTCATGTGTGTGCATCTGACTTGGCCCTTTATAGCACAAATGCTGTCTTTTGATATTGATTTGTTGATACAAAGGGCTGACTAGGGAAAAGCTACTTTCACTAGAAATTACCCTCAGTATGCATGAAGTTCAATTGTGAGTGAAATAGCTTTTTAAAAAATATTCTAAACATCACTCCCTGTAAGGCTTTTAAGCCCTATATCAATGTAAGACTAATGTAGAACTACTTTATGCAGCTTTAGCAAGATAGATGTATTTTTAGATGGAGAAAAATTACATTTTGTATTAAGAATGATGGTGAAATCTGATTATCTGCTTAACACACAACACTGTCTATTTAAGCTATTGTCACATGTAGGTGACATTCTCAGATGTCCTTGGTAAGGCAGTAATTACATGAAGGAGGTTATGATAATTATAAACAAGAAACAAAACCATCAGAGTGATTTGTTCATTTGCCTGAACCCTGAAGTAGAATTACAGACTCCAGTGAAGAGTTTGTTCTGGCTTTACACCACCCAACAAACTTACCTCTATTGCCTGATTTCACCCCTATGGGCTTCTTCTTCCCCTTTTGTACCTGATTTTGATATTTTGGGTTCTTGCTCTGAATGAAAACCATGGTTTATTGATGATTTTGGTAGCAGGAGTGAGTGAAGTAGATGTTACATAAATGATCTCTAGAAAGACCTGTAGTAACTGTGTGTTGTGTTTTGCCTACTGGCTTTTTGAACCAACATCTCACAGTTACCCTGATGTGTTAGAATGAGCTGCTTTTGGTCACACTCACATGGATATTTTATGAGAACAAATTATTTGACCTTATTTGAGTATTTTGATGCAGTTTACTTCTGATATATATATGTGTGTGTGTAAATTGATTGCAAGATTTGGCCTATCACTCTTAACAGTAATGTAATGGTACTGCACTTCTGATACATGAAATTTTAGTTTTTAGTCTACATTCCAATGTTCTTTATTATGCTTAGGCTCTGAAACCGAAGCATAAAATCAAACAACAGGTTTGCACTTTAGGTTTTGCACTTTATACGACCACACAGTGAGAGTCCAGAGAACTGTACTGACTGAAAATTGGACCCAGAAGATAATCTTTTAGCACTTGTCCAGCTCATCACTGAGTCTTGTCGGTGCAAGGAGGGGATCCAGAATGCAAATCAAGGCCTGGGACTGTAATAACACTGATCTAGGTCAGTATGTGTCTGCCATGGAGTTGTGTTCTCAGCCTGGAAGTGCAAATACCGCTGAAGGCAGATCATTTACCTCTTTAGGTTCATTAAAACTGCATTAGAACTGTGTTTGTGGCCTGGAAATCAAAGCAAGTAGTTAACACCATGCTGGTACCTGTTACAAACCCCCTACCTGCTTTTAGGGCAGCATCCCAGGTAGCCATGATTCATGGGGCTGGGAAGTGATCTCTTGGCAGGGCACGGGGTAAACAGGCATCCAGGGAGGGGAGCTGAAGGTGGGCAAAAATGTATAGGCAGGCAGTAGTAGTGCTTGTGCCATAAACTGTTCTTCAGTTCAAGTACAGCAGACCACAACTACTTAAGTAGATGTTTGTTGCCCAAAATTCATGTGAGTTCACCTGTAATCTGTAATTCTCTTCTATTGACAAACTATGTATGAGAAATTATTATCAAAATAAATGGACCCGTGTATTACTTTAATTTTCTGTTGCTACATGTAAAGTGATTAGCTCGCCGTGTACTACTTTCAGTTTCTGTTGTTACATTTAAAGTGATTAGCTGATTTATCTCATGATCACTAAATGTAGAGTAGTTTGAAACTTCCCATTCATAGTCTGTGTTTTTCATTGACGCTTTCATTTGAGAGCAGGAAACAATCTGAACTTAATTGTATTAAGTGTTTCAGTGCAAAGATTTTAAAATATAATAGCTTGGCATGTTATTCTGTCTTTTAACTATTCCTTGGAGGACATAAAATGGAGTTGCAACTTTCATCCAGGCAGCTTTTCTACTACATCCTGTTTCCTTCCTCACACTGGAGAAAGCACTGACACTCATCTCCCTTTCCTCCACTTCCAATGAAAAAATCGCATTCTCCATGTTGTAGCACTCACTCTGGTGAACTGTGATACAGTATTTGGGATGTTTAGGCAAATGCGAATTTTGCCCTCCATATCAAAGGAACGATTGCAAAGAATAGAGGAATATGCAGAGCCCTGGCTGCTTGGACTGCCCAAAGGGTGGCTTGCTGTGCAAGCAGTTGCTGTGGAAGGCTGACGTCTCTGCTTTTCTCCCACTGAAAGGCAGACTTGCAATCCCCCCTTTCTCAAAGGGAAACTGACCCTTGAAAAGGCTTGGCATGAAATGGATTAACTCCCTGGAAACTTTGTTTGGAAATGTTAGGAGACTGCTATGTGTATGTGCTGGCAATCTCTGTAAGAGACAAATTATTTTCCCACCCTCTCAAGCACTTGGTAGTTTATCTGTTGTTTATATTAAAGATTGATCGTGGTTATATATTCCTAATTCAGGGTTCTCATTAATCACCCTATGCCACGTAAGAGACTGGAGAAGAAGAATGAGGCTTACTGGAAAGCAGAAATGTGATCCCTGGCTCTGCTTTTAATGTGACTTATCCTGACATTAGCTTTGCTCCTATGAATTATTGCGTTTGTGTAAACATATTTCCTTTCTTTTTTTTTTCCCCCATGTTTGGTGTGTCTGTTTTTCTCAGGGCTATTTAGAAAAAGATGATATACTTACTGCAATGATTGAGGAGAAGGTTAATCATGACACTTGCCATGTTACTATTTCAAGAGGTCCCTGCTCCCCCCAGCAAGCCCATCCCCTTGTTTACCACTACTCGCTGCCTCTCCCAGCCCCAGCAGCCATTTCCTCCCTCAGAGCAGATCCAGGGAATTGTTTCAGCCTGTGCAAAATGAAGAAGAGGTGGAAAAGGACCAGTGGGGTTAGGACAAATGCACAAAGGCTGGGACTTCCTAAAGCACATCAGCTGCCAACAGTGAGATACTTTCTGCCGCAGCAACAGAGCACATCTGTACCTCCTCCTCCTCCTTGACCCTGCTGAAGGTTGCCAACCCTGAAATGTTCAATCAACTGTTTGTGGTCCCTTCCCCTCCTAAGTATGAGAGACAAAACTGCTGGCAAGAGGGAAAGAAAAGGGAATTTATGAGTTTTTACAAGTTGATTTGGGTTATGAGAACATGTTACCAGCCCTGCTTGGAGTCAGGTCCAGAGGCCTCTGGAGCAAGCTATTTTCCCGCCCTGACTTGTCTGCCTGAAAGTCCCTTCACATCTTTCGGAGGCGTGCATTGAGCCCAGCTCTTTCATGTGTTCTGGTAGGAAATTGTTGCATTGGCAAATTTTCAACCAACAGGAGATTTAATCCCTTAAATATTTTATTTGCTGTGTGCTTGTCTTTGTCTATTATAAAGAAATTACTTGGATTTTAAAAGGAGCAATTGAAATAATTTCTATTTGACAAATCGGAACAAATTTGCTCTGAAGAGACTGGTATCATTTAATATGGATTATCTTCTCTTTATTTGTAGCTCCATTAAACATACTTCGCCAAGTGTATCCTAATTCTGCACAGATTTTTCTCTTGAGTCGTGTTATATTCATGTCTTACTTCTTTGGTGCAAAATCCCGTTGTTAAATTCGCTATTTAACAGCATATTCAACACTGAGATATGACTGTAACTGCTGGTTTGTGTTTATAACTAAACATCCTCTCCACAAAAGCAGAGGTCACCAGAAGTTCTGCAAACCTAGGAGAATTTAGGTCCGTTAGTTGTGATAAAAGCACATCTTGAGTGAAATCAGAGGAGGAGGAATAATATAGGAAAGTCTTACATCTGTGAAAATTTGCAATCTTTTTACACATAATTGCACAGAAACATTGGTTTTAGAGGACTAGGTATTTTTTAAATACTTTGGTTCAAACTAATTTTGATTGCTTGGATTTTCCCCCCATGTAACTACCTTTGAAGGCATATTGTACATCTCAAGAATAAGAGAATTTATTTCTGAGTTGGGAATAGGTTTTTAATCAGACTCAGTAATGTAAATAGACCTCTATTTGAAAGTTCATTCAAAACTGAGTACTGGTGTGTATTTAAGAGCACTGTATGCTAAAGTAGAAATATCCCCCAGTGTTTAACCAAAAGCATGTTTAATGTGTGGTTTTGTTTTGTTTTTTTAATGTTTAACAGTAACTGAAGCCGGCTTTGGTGCTGACATTGGGATGGAGAAATTCTTCAACATCAAATGCAGAGCGTCTGGCTTGGTTCCCAGTGTGGTTGTACTTGTTGCTACAGTGAGGGCTTTGAAGATGCATGGAGGTGGGCCAAATGTAAGTTTTTGCACCTTTCTTGGAAAAATCAAGTTGTTGCTAATATTTGAAATACGTAAAATACCTTAATTTAGGAAATATTTGGGGTAGTCTGTGGGGTAGTATTTAGATAACCCTTCTGAGATACCTCATTATATAGATGTTATCTCTTAAGTTAAGGCACAAATGAAAGAAGAGGGACAAAAGAGCTCTGAAGAAGTACTGTATCTTGCAGAGCAAGGGAAGTTTCTTGCATTAAAATAAAGCTGTAAGATATAGATATATATATTCTTTTCCCTGACTTTTGAAACAGCAGTTGTAAGTGCACTGAAATCATCACAGGCTGGGAAATTTGACAGCCAAGGAGGAATGAGACGAGTTCGAGTTGCAGCATGTGAGTGGAAGTAGAGAACATTGTTAGTGGAGGTTTTGAGATTTCTTTCACTCCACTAATGGGTACCCTTTATGTCCTTTTATTTTGCTCAGATTAATTCCCTCAGGGATGCTGAAGTAACTGATGAAATTTTCCAAGTGTTTTCCTGGTGTAACAAGAGTCACCAGTGTATCATTTTTTGCTGTCTGAGCCATGAAGAGACTTTACAGATTACTGATTGTAGAAAAGCTCCTCAAACGTGCAGTCAGATCAGACTCTGCTAGCCAAGCAGACAGACACTTAACTCCTAGGAACACTTTCATCTGCCCAGCAGCATTCTAGAGAGTGATGCTGCCAGGGAAACAGTCACGCTGGGTGAAAATACCAGAGCTGTTTCCACAGCCACAAAATTTTAGAATGCATGGTTTCCCTTACAGCTAATCATCTCTAAGAGTTAAAGCTGAGCTACCCTTTTTCAGTCTTTCAGGCTGATATAATGGTACAACTTTCTCTCATTTTAGTCCACGTCTAATGCATGTTTTCTTTATTTTGAATTATATTTCTCCATCCCTATCAAGGCAGGTATATTTTCACATGTGTTATCACTCAATCTAGCAAAAATAGGACCTAAATATGTCTTAGTAACTGTCTCTATTTCTGTCTCACTTGTGTCCTTAGAAGTTTAAAGCCTTGATTTGTTTACAAATGTGATGCATTCATCACTGAGGCATGTAGAGTACCAGATACTTTTACTGGAAAGTTACTATAAAATGGACTAATGCTTGAGACAAAAGTGAGTAAGTCTGGTGCCTGGGATTGACGTTACGTGTTCCTTGGAGACTCAGTGTAGTACCCCAGTACCTTGGTGATGCACTTTGCATGTAATACTTTTGTGCTTTCCAGTAAATTACTTGCATGCAGTTCCTTGCCATGGGCAGTAATTACAGGACACTCAAAGATGATGTTCTGTGTTGCTGTTATTTCTTCAGCTGTTGGAAGTTGCTGCCTATTGTCTTTGCACTGCTGGTGTGCTGTAACAACACATAGAATGAGATCCAGCTGCCTCCCCTAGTAGCCTTTTGCAACTAATTGCTGAGGCACGACCTGTGTCTTGCTACCCAAATACAATAGGAAGTGTTGCTATTCCTTGGGTACTGGTGCAACTGGAAATAAAACACAAGGTGCAGTCAGGCTGTGATGTTGTGTGCACTGGTATGTGTTAACTGGCAGTATGGAAAGCAAGCAAAATTGCACTTCAGACCCTTTGGGGTTATGTGACAAGTATCAATCTGTGATGACTTTGATTGTTTATTATCACCTGATCCAGGTAACTGCTGGTGCTCCCTTGAAGAAAGAATACACAGAAGAGGTAAGAGGAACTGTTATAAAACTCAAGAGAGGTTTCTGTGTAAAGGAACAAAGTAATACAATGTACAGAGAATCAGAACTTCTCCTTGCTGTGGCTGGATAGTGTGCAGCCTCAAGTTTGACAACAGCATGCTCTAATGCTGACATTCAGTGAACATCTGTAACAGGCATTGCCAACAAGTAAAACCAGCTCATCTTCCCTCAGCCCCTTTCTTTTATCCCTCCTGTGTGTATTATGTGTGTGACTGCATGATGGATTGTAATGAGGAACTGAAATAGCTGAAAAATAACCTTTTTTCAATAGTTTTTCCAGGACCACTAAGTTTTCAGCTGATCAACATACAAGCATTTATAGAAGCACAAAAGCAGAGTGGTGTAGGGGTCAAGAACACTCCATGAAATTCATGATTGCATAACCTGTTCATTAAACAACAAGTTTAATATGTTTATGCTTCATATTTGGGGTGGGATCTCACTCTTCAACTGAAAAGTGAAATTCTGCTGGTTTGTTTTCTTTGTCACTTCACTCCAGACAAATTCTGGTCTTCTGCTTGTATGAGGCTAAGGATATGTGTTTTGTTACAATTAAGACAAGGCCTACAAAGTGTGAGGTAAAAGAATGAATAAGGAAATCCAGTAATGTGCTTTGGTCTGGGTTATGTATGTGTCTGTATGAATTCTGCATCTCATCTCTATGTCAAACCCCACCCCACTACTGCAGTCTGTTTATAAACCTTGCAAACAGCAGGCTAACATCCCTTTCACAATCACGACAAGCAACCAGTCTTCAGCTGCACCATCTTCCTTTGTCTCAGAAGAGAGCAATGGTTTCATGTACAAATTTTGGACACTGCTTAATTATTTAAATATGTTTGATGCTTATTAATTGGAATGAGAATTAGTAATGCCAGAATACTTTGGTCTGGAAGCGTTTCACTTGCCTGCAACTGTCATGATCAGTACTGTTTATGTTCACTTAAATTTATGGAAAATTCTTTGGCTGGAGAAGACTTTATGTATCTTACCATTTCCATTAATTTTTATTTAATTGCACAGAACCTCCAGCTGGTAGCTGATGGCTGCTGTAATCTACAGAAACAGATTCAAATTACTCAGCTCTTTGGAGTTCCTGTTGTAGTTGCCCTAAACGTCTTCAAGTAAGTCTGTTCTTTCATTACTCTTGTGAGTAAATACACAGTTCAAATTTCTCACTTTTTTTGGTTTTTAAATTATTCAATTCGGCATGAACAAAGAAGCTATTAAAGAATTTCCTTTTTTCATTATGAATATAAAGATATTTAAGTCCTTAGCTTGTTCTTAAGGTTTTAAAACCAACAAAACAAAGTATATACTATAATGGAACTGATAATCTTCCATGTTAATTAGCTATAACAGTTAAAAAGTTTTCTTGAAACACGTAAATACATATGCTGTATATAAATGCATTATATGTATGGTACAATTTCTATATATACCTGCTTTACCACTGCTGATGGTAAAATAAGGCTAAGTTTATAAGGTTCTAAAAGAGAA
The DNA here is from genome assembly GCA_013397055.1 of Pachycephala philippinensis. Classification (NCBI taxonomy): domain Eukaryota; kingdom Metazoa; phylum Chordata; class Aves; order Passeriformes; genus Pachycephala; species Pachycephala philippinensis. The sequence continues at coordinate 1,259,031 of VWZT01015009.1, forward strand.
CTAATTAAACAAAATAATGAGATGGGACCGTTTGGTTGGCAGAACTGACTCTCCAGCTGAGGTTGATCTGGTGTGTAAGATTGCAAAGGAGTCTGGAGCATTTGATGCTGTACCCTGCAATCACTGGTCGGCTGGTGGTAGAGGAGCAGTAAAATTAGCTCAAGCTGTGGAAAAGGCAGCCAATCAGAAAAACAGTTTCAAATATCTCTACAGCTTGGAGGTAAGATTTCTTTTCTTTCTTTCTTTCTTTTGATGAATGCATTCTGCATCAGAGTTGGATTTAAAACAAGAAGAACATTAAGAACATTGAAACGAAGTTATCTAAAATACTTGAAAAGGATATCTAAAATACTTGGTTTAAAATCACAAAAGCTGGCAAGAACAAGCAATCTGTGGCTTGTCTAATCAGAGAGCAGGATACTTGCTGGTAGTGATTGTTACTTGGTGCATTGAACGATACTTCTGATACTTTCATGTTTAACATAAAAGTGTGTATGCAGATGGAACACTCACCTACTATTTTGAGAGACTTCTCCAAAAATCTCACAGTCATAGTATTTGTCCTGTCACTCAGATAAAATGAGTTGTAGTTGCTGTCTTACAGTCACAGGTATTGCACCAATAGTTGTGGCTTCCTGAAGCGTTCACTGTCTGTATGAGAAGGATGTGAGAGGTAGCGCATCCATGCTCATCCCACACGTCTGCCCAGCCCAGCCAGGTCAACACAGAGAGGGAGCACTGCCTTTACCTGCACCCTCTTACACAGCACGGCTCTCAGGTGAACACAAAGAGCACGGGTGACCCAGTCCTGTTCCTTCTCTCCTGATGATCAGATGGAGTCTGCTAGTACAATATGGTACACGCAATCTATGGATCACTGCTGCTGCTGCTGCTGCTGGCTCCAAGTCCTCAGTCTATTCAGGAGCAGCCCCCAGGGCCCCTGTCCTGCTCCAGCTGATGGCACCAGAGTCCACAAGCCCCTGAGGCTGCAGCTCACTACAGCTGCTGGGCACAGCCCTTTTCCTTGTGCTGTCTAGTCCTCATACATACACATTTAGAGCAGAAATCACATCCACACAGAAGCCAGTCAGAAATCAGATTTAATAAGAACAGAGAGTCCTCAAGCACAGAGCTCAGTTAGTCAGACTGCTGGCCAGACACCTTTACACACAACTGACCCCTTCTTCCTCTATTCTCTCATTTTCTTCCCACACTTGTTCTTTTCAATCCACCTTGATTATTCCCTTTCCCCATCTTTACTCCTTCCACTAAACAATCTTTACACATTCCCACAACCCTCTTTGAAAATCCCATCATAAGGTTTACACGGTCCCAAAATCTGCTTCTTCATACATCCCACAGAGTCCTGTGCTGCTGTAGGCAATCCCTTCCTTTCATTTGCAAAATTTCCTGATCAAAGAGTTTCCCCATTGACCCACCTTGGTGCATTTCACACCAAGGACAATGGTCTCATCTTCCCCTTGGATTGTCATAGGAAACAAGCAATTCAGAGTATTCTCATTTTCACTGATTAGGTTTTTCCAGTGATTACATTACAGAGGGTTCCTCCACCTATCATTGTTCCTCTGATCCTTGCTGGGGCTTTGTGGCTAATTTGCTTAGCCCTTAGATAACCCAGCAGAGGATAGTGTGGTCCAAGTTTCAATCCTGTGTCTGCCAGAGGTAGTGACTCTTTCTCCATGTCTTGGAGACTCTTACTGCAGTTGTCTGCAAGGTAACATCACAGCATTGTGAGCTGTTAAGAGGAGCTTAGACCCCTGGGAGCACTGGAGGTGCTGGGGTACCACTGTGCTGGCAGAACATTTGGAGGGACATATTGCCAAGAAGGTTATATAAATGATTTCTGAGGGCTTTCCTGGCTATCCAGATGTGGGTGGATTTAAATCTGAACAGCCAAACAGACTTCTCTGGCTCCAAGGAAGCCCTTGTCAAGTTTCAGATCCTGTGCCCCAGCTGACCGTGCTGCTTAAGTTTCTTTAGAAAATGTTCGAATGGTATTTTTTTACAACAGAACCTCAGCTTCATTCTTTTAAATGGCTGGAAGTTCCTGTTTTGATTCTTCTCTCCAGCAAAAAGTTCAGCCTGAGGTAGATATGCCCTACTGTCGAATTTCATTCTCTCTTCTCCTTGGTATGCACCCTGTATCTGTTGCACCCATTTTATATTTTCTTTCCACCTCCCTCGCTGTTTTACAAAATGTCAGTAATCCAGCCAACTCCTATCAGTATTAACCACTGCCCTAACAAAATAGATGGAAATATGTTGGGAATATTAGTGCTGCAGCATCTCTTCAAGGCATTTTGCCCATGCAACAATTTTACAGCTGAAAACTGGACCATGTATATGCCTTTCTAAGTTTGTCTCTAATGAGATGCTCTGAAAACTGAGGCTATCATCTTATGGGACTTGTGTAATTAAAGGGGGAAAAAAATTCTTTGAGAAATACATGTAATAGTTTTCCCCACTGGACACTTGTGTTACAGGGATAGCACATTAGCCTTTGACAAGGCCCACATTTGAGCTCTGATGTTACTATACACTATGCAGCTTACAATCTGGTGATACGAGTGAGTAAAAAGGATTGGTAGGGATGGACTCTGCCTCTAAAGAAAATCAGATTGATTTCCACTTCAATATCTTTCCCAGACACATAGTTTCATGCTGTGTTGCATAAGCAGCATGATCTTAAGCACAAAGGGAGTGAATCACATCTTTACATCAACTTAATATCCCGTAACTTCACACAAGTATTATAAGCCTCAAAAATACGTTGAAGGGATTTTATAAAAACATATAAAGATTTTTAAATACTGTAAAAAAGTACCTTCGGGCCAACAAAAACAGTAAAGTGTAAAGTTCAGGCTTCTGTTTCATCCTGACTGTGCAAAGGATGGGGACTAAAGCAGTTGGAAGTAGGAGAATGAAACAGCAATGCTGTCACTTTTACAGTATGTAGGTCAATTGGTTACTGGGCTCACAGAGAAATGAAGTAAAGCCACCTCTCCCAAATAAGCCTGCCCTGATTATTTTTGTTGTTGTTGTAGCAATTTTGAGGTGTGGTTTCTACTGCTCAAAGGGGTAAAATTAAGAAATTTAATGAAGATAAGAAGCAGTAAAATGGGATTCAGACAGATTATTTCCCCCCTCATTGTGCCTAAAGGGAATGTAAGTGAAAGGACATAGTTCGATCCCTCATCTCATTGTCAGATTTGTCCAGTTACTTGAATAATATTAAGTCCTGGTTGCCTCAAGTTTCACGGGATTTGCTGTGGTTGGGTTTTCTTCTGTTTTCTTTCCCTTTTGGAAGGTCAAAGAGGGGAAATACTCTGCATAGAACCACTACCACTTCATTCATATATCTGTCTTTCTTCATGAGATTGCTCTGTTCTTCCCTTTACTCCATGTCTCTATTTAATCCTTTGATGTCTATGTACCTTGTTTTCCTGTCTGGAAAACTTCATCAGAATTTGCTTCCAGAACTGGCTATAATTAGAAAAATTTCCAGCAGCACAGACCACTGTAGCTGTAACAGGTTCATTTGATATTTTGATCTTTTGTTAGAAAGCATCACCCAGATTAAAAAAAAAAAGCTTCAAACCCTTATATGTAAAACTGGTTTATATCCTTTTTTCTAGTTAGAACAAATTTTGCAGTAAACTATATAATTAGTGTGCAGTCAGACATGTAATTAGACGATAGTCCAGGTCAAGTGGGCTCTTTGTTTCATTTTTTTTTTCCAAATGCATTCATCTCTGCAGTGCTTTATATAATTTCCAAATATATCTTTGAAAACAAAAGCTTCGTTGAAGGATATTTACAAATGTGTATAGTGTGAGAAGACCACTAGAAGAAAGTATTTTCTAGATGTGTCAAATGCTGGTTAAAAGTTGAGAATCAGCTTTTTTTTTCTGAATCCTGAGGTATGTTTACACGTTTATACCATCTTGTCCAGTGATACCCAAGCATGTGCCGAATGAGCAATTTTAGGCATTGGACAAAACACAGTTGTGTCAGTTCAGGACTCGGGCTCTGCTCCTGTTCAGTATCATAGCAAGCTAGTCTAATTAGAAGACTGTGCTAATTTTATTCCCTGAAGCATCTAATTTGGTCTCTTTAAACTTCCTTGGGTGTCATTCCATGACACACTCTTCTATAGTCCCACTTTTAGATAGCTTTTTGGGTTCTCTTTATTTATTTCTCTAAGCAGGCAATCTTTCTTTTATCCTAGTAGCTGATGCTTGTAGTTTGTCTTTTTTTTAGTCTTGGTTATAGCAAGGGTTTGTTTGACATTTGGTATAAGATGAACAAATGTTTTGGGGAAGTAGAAATGAGAACAGAATAGCTCATACATGGTTTTAGGAGTGCATATGTGTGGCAGTCATTTCATGGATCAAATGCATGACCTTTGACAAGTAAATGCTGCACCATTGCTGTAAAATTGTAAGAAAAGGATATAAACAGATAGAGTATACCATGAAATGCCTGCAGTATTAGGAATTGCACAGGGCAGGGGGGGTGGTTCAGGAACAAGGCTGAGTCTTCATATCATAGACTTCAGAGTTCTTAACGTAGCTTAAAATATTATTGGCAGTAATTGAAGTAAATACTACAGTATTGTGTGAGTTCAGTATGGATTTTTTCCCCCTCTGCACAATAACCTCTCTTAAGTTACTGTTGCGTTGGTTTCTTGAAGAGTGTTTCTCTTCAGTGTTTGAAGGATGGGTTTGTTTAAAAGGCCTCCTGAACTCTTTGTGAAATCATCTGTGGCGGTTTATTTTAATATGTATTCTTGCTACATATGGAAAATATCACTATATCAATCCTCTTATCACTGTTGACTTCCCTTCTGGGTTCAGTTTTCTTGAAGTATGAGTCTTTAAGTTGCAGCAGAAAGCTATTACTCAAAATAAAGTTGACTGAACCATTAAAAGTAAGTTTAGATAGCTAGGGGGAGGAAAGGAGAGGATGGAAACACATCCCATTCCAAAATTTCTCTGGCTTCAGTGCCTGTTCTTGATCAGGAGAAGGGGGGAAGCTATATTCCTCACTAAGCAGGGCTGTTGAGTAACCTGCCTTCACTATCCTGGTCTCCTCTCTTCTGCTGTGGTGAACTCTCCCCTGACTTAGAGCAGCCCTCCTCAGCCTGGGGCAGCAAGCATAGGTCTGAAAGAAAGCAGGCATTAGGTTTTTAAGAGCTACATTGCCCCTTCCTGCCAGCAGCTGGAGTGGAGTGGGCTCTCGGGAGATAGAAGAGAGAGGGACAGGCATTTGGCATGAGGCAGGATCAGCGTATCTGGCTGGTCAGTGAGTTAGCACTGTCCCCTTGAAAGAATGACATGGTAACCTGACAAATATTACTGAAAAGCCTCAAATCACCTGGTTTGTGCTGCACTGGAAAACTAAATTGAAGACTGTAAAGATCCCAGATGGGAGGGAAGAGAAGGGGTTGTTCCAGTCTTCCAGATTTGTCAGATGACACCTTTTTTTGACAGTGCCATGCCTTTAGGTAATATCATGACAAATGAAAGTACTTCCAGGTTATACAGTGAAAGTTGATTGCACAAGTATTTTGGCAGAGTGCAGTGCATTGCCTGGCCAGCCTGCAGAACAAAGGAGAGCTTTCTCAGCTTGAGACCATCCATTGTGAGCGAGGTTGAGTAGCAGCACTTCTCAGGGAGGCATTCAAGCAGTTAGCAGCCTCAGCACTGGTATTTTTCTTCCCCTGCTGGGAGCATAATAATAATTTGGGCAAATCTGGAGCATCTGAGTCCAGAGTTTTGTCTGCCCCTGCCTCTGTTGTGCTGTGGCAGTATGGTGTGGGCTGTCACTTATCTCATTTCTTCCAGTCTTTGCTTCAGCTGTCACAGACAATGGGTCACTCAGAGGGGTCTAAGGGTAGCATCGAAACAGAGAAAACTCTGCCAGCAGCGGTTCTCTGTGCATTATTTTTTCTTCCATTCTCTGGCCATGTCTCCGAAAGCAAGAATGAGCTGTGAGTAATGAAGGAGGAAGAGCCCTGTCAGTGGAAGAGAAGGCTCCTTGGTGCATGTACTGGGAGAGGAGGAGCAGCTCGAAGAGGAAGGCACAGTCAAGAAGGACTCGTGGGGCCGGGGTTTGAGGATGCCAAGCTCCAGGGGAATGTCCCAAGGCAGAGTGTTCCTTATAGTTTGTAAACCTCTCATCTTTTCAATCCCAGTGATTGAATGGGAGGTGTGGGGGGGTGCCAGGGGCATTTTCTGTTTCCTCTACTAATACCATGGAGTCACTAAGCTGTGAAAGCCATCCATCGTGTGTCTGCTGTCACACCAGCCCAGCGTACCTCTGCTCATTTGTCTAGGAAGCAAATAGCTTCTGTGTTCGTCTCTGTACAGCATGGAGTTCAGTCATGTGTGGACCTAATGGAAAGTCCTTAAGTACTACTGGGGTGGGAATAAATAAAATTATGTATGCTTGTTACTGAAACTTTTCCTAGTAATTGATGGCGTTCATTTCTCCTCTTGAAATGCAGGCTGTGCTGCCCTGCAGCGTATGCTAGGCTTTAAACTATTTCCCCCCTCCCCTCTGCTGCTAGTGAGACATCTAGCAGTGAAGCCACATTAAAGAGGAATTCCATGGGGCTGTACCACCCACTCCTCCCACTCCCATCAAAGAGATTTCTGTGGAGTCTGGACACTTGTTTCACTGAATTGGGTGTTCTAGGGTTGGAAGCTATCTTTCTGCCACTCCATCTCTTTATTTGTGGATGTAGACTCTTGACAGCACTGTACTTTTATGTTTGTTTTCATTATTTCCCTATTCTTTGCATGAAGCAATTTTCTTAGGCACAGCTGGGGTTTCAAAGTTGGGGAAATGGAAAACAAACCTCTAAGGCCACAGGCTTAGGTGTTCACAAACTGTTTAACTTGACTGAAAATGCTTTTCCACAAATGAAAAAACAAACTCTTGTCCTGTGCCAGCAAAGGAAGAGGAGTGCTAAAAGCTTGGAGATCCTTTGTCAGCTGCAGATCTTCTGGAACCAGAATATACAGATACTTTAATAAATGCGTTTTTATTTTATCCAAGGGAAAAGCTAGGAGTAGGAGTTCGAATGTGCAGAGTCAGCTATTGTTTTAGCACTGCACTCTGTCACCCCACACAGCACCTTCAGCCATACTCCCATCATGTTTTCATTTGGCAGCCTTCCCAAGAAGAGGAATGAGTGATGTCTGCATACTGTTTCACTTAGCCAACCAGCGATTCTTCTTTATTGCTTTCAATGAATGTGTAAGTTAAAAAAAAAAGTGCCACTGCCTTGAATTTTGAATTCTATAAAGATTTTCTTCTAAAACACAAAGAGCTTGGTAACAGTAAGCCCAGAGGTTGTCACCTTATAAATTAACTGGTGATGTCATAATTAAAAATAGTCATTGAGACTAAAGTGAATGTTTAAAGTACTTGAAGTGTTAAATGTGTAAGTTACAAGTGAACGGTGATTCTGCATATTCTGGTTAAATGCATGTTTTTTGAGCAGAATCTTAGTTTTGTTGGAGAATAAAGTAGTTTTAAGTATTTATGTTGTATAATTGTGAAGAGATCCTGTCAGACAGTGCTGCACTGATGGGCACTCATGGTACTCAATTTAAACTAGGTAATACCAGGGCTTCTCTTAGAAGTGTGGCTTAGCTGCAACCTAGTGGAATGTAGTATGACTGGGGACTTAGTGCTGTTGTCTCTGGCTTTGCAGAGATGTGTTCTGTTGGTGAGGAAGTCAGGAGGGTGTTTAAAAGCAGAAGAAATGAAGGAGGAAGGGAACAGGGATTGTTTTCAGCAGTCTCAGGGACTGGCTGTGGGGAGTTTAAAAGATTAACTCCTTTCTCCAGTAGCTAAAGAGCTTAAAAAATCAGGTGTCCAAATTAGGATGCAAAAGATGGAAATCTTGAGCATAGTCTCAGACCAGATCCCTGGTAATGTGCATGCTTTGTTTCACTTAATACTGACTTTTGGCAGCAAGGCTGATTTCAGGAATCCCAGCCAAGGTGTGTGTCTCTGCCCCAACTCGCTTTTTCTGCTGGTACATTTCAGTGCTCAGGTTTGAGCAGTTTGAGCAATTCTTCCTGCTTTGCATGGGCTTTGCCTTTATGATAAGGTGGATGTGTGAACTGATATGCGTTGCAATAGGGTTTTTTTTCCTGGGATATGTTTTAGCCTGGATCACTTTCTGTGTTATGTGCAGCTGCACAAACAGCGGTGCTGCCTCAGTTGCACTGGCACATGGGTGAGTGTGAGCAGCAGAGGAAATGAGAATCAAAGGAGGATCTATTGTAGCTGGTCTGCTGTCCATGGAGATCCTTATCAAGCCCTACATAAAAAAATTATAATCTGAAGTCAGCTGTTAGAAGTGAAGGAAGATACAAAGTGAAGGAAATGTGGGAAAAGTTTAGCATAAATTAAGCACTATTAAATTATGTTTTGGTGAAAACATTGCTTTAATAGTAAGGGAAGAAAGAAGATTGTCTAATAAACAGCACCACTTTGCACTAATATCATGTCTTGCAAGTGAGATGGACTGGAAGAGGCAGTATGGCTGGATGATAACACTGGTATGATTTCATCTTAGATAGTCAATACAGCCTTGGGAATGACAGGGTCTCATCTTTATCAGTGCTGATTTTATGGCTTATTCGTTCTCTATCAAGTAATGAAATGTACAGCTACACAGATACTGTTTTTGTGAAAGCAGTTTGTGCTTTAGCAGTTGTTGTGCTTTAGGCTAGGAGATAATCCTGTTTACGGTGTGGGTGATTGGCAGCCTCAGCAAGCACGTGTGTTTGTGCTTGCCTCAGAAGCAGCATATGGCTTTGGTAGCTCTAAATGTGTGAGATTTCAGAAGTGCACATTCTCTCTGGCAGGACTGGCAAGATTGGTTGTTTCTGAGAGAAACCTACTGAATTGTCAGCAGATATTTGTACTGTGTGGCCCAGTAGCATCTTCTCATATTCTATGCAAATTTACATTAAGTATTTTATGTTACCATTTTCTTAGGAAGCTAACATTGAATTTGGAAGGAATTCTCTGAAGCTGCCACAATTCCTTCAGCATTAGTACTAATATGTAGTTGCATATCTATAAAAGTCAGGTTTTACCTAAATCCATACTGTCTGTTGTCTATCTGTTGCCTAATCATCACCTAAATGTACTGAGTTTGTGCAACAATCACAACTTTACATAAGGGAACTGAGAAGAGGAATAGGTTTTATTGTTGATCCTAAATCTTTCATGCTTTTGACACCCTGGACATTTTCCAACTTTCCTTCTCACCCTAGCTGTCCAGGTGGCAGAGGTGCTCTGGAATCAAGTTTCTGTTGGTAGGGGTACATCGACACACACCATTCAGATGAGGTTTTTCATCCTCCTTTCCTTGAGACTGTTTTGCTGATGGCCTCCAAACGACTGCATCAGCGCAGCTAAAGGTGCTGCATTGGAGTTTGCTAGTAGGAATGAACAAACTGGCTCAGGAATTGCCTAGGCCATGGTAAAAAATTCTCAGACAAAAAAAAGTGAAAGATGTTGTCCTGCTTCTGGCCAGGACGGGGTTAATTTTTGCAGTAGTTGGAAGGGGGCATGGCCAGGAGGTTATTCTATACCATGTCACATCATTGCTGGGGAAAAGGAGTTGCTTCCTCGGAGAAGGCATTCCTAAAGAGTCTTGGTGGGCACACTGAACTGGAGAGTACCATTCCCAAACCACAACAGGTGTGAAATTACTCTTTTTTTTTAAAGTATCTGAGACATGTGTTTTCTGCTGGCAGACATTTGACCAAAGTATATAAGGCACAAATAGGTAGTTCACATGATTTTTTTTTTTTTTTTTCCTAGATAAGTCTGGTATCAGCTGGAGCAAAAATCCAGCTCAAAACCCCCTAATGATTTAGTTACTTGTGCAATATGAGTCTTATTTTTCAGCCCACTTTTCCATTAGAATGAGCATTGTTGCTACATATGGTGGATGTCTTTGCCCATCAGTGATACTATTTTGATAGTGAAGTGCTGAATAATCAACAGTTTTGTTGAAAACCTAAAGCTAAACAAGTGTCTTGTAAACATCCAGGCTTCTGCTATGTAAAATCTCTTGAATTAGTAGAAGTTCTTTTCTGTTAAATACCATTATGACACTTCCAAGCAAAATTAATTTTTATTTCTCGTGTAAAGCACTAGGTGTTTTTTAGCGTGGAAAACATTGCTTTAAATTAAAGTGAGGTTTCCCGGCAGTATTACTTGATAACTGAAACACAGGAATCTTTTTAGCTTGAAATGCCCTGTTACACTGTGATTCTAAATAGATAATGCCTTAAAAGTCCCACTAAATACTAGGAAACAGGTGGATCCTTAGCGTGGTGTAGTGTACTCCTTTCCCTACTCCTGAAACTTCAGGAAGGAAGCATATCTGAGAGTGTGTTAATGTCTGTAGCACATCTGTGCCTTCCTGCTGGTTTCTGTCTGAATTTTGCTCAGCCAGGACTCATCTTGCCTCTGTTGAGGTTAAATAGGCTCAAAGTCTCCTCTGACACCACTCACACATTGCCTCACCTGTTTGTATGTGTATACCTGGCAAAAACATGACAGGCTCAGGAAACCACTTTTTTTTGCCATTCACACTCACACATCTCCTTCCCCAGCGGTGATTCTTCTGAGGTTACATTTGCAAAATTTGTGTAGGAACCGACTCAAAAAGTATCTGAAATTCTGGTAAAAAGAAAAAACAAGCCAGGAAAAAACCCCAAACCAGAAATCCACAGGGATACGGTTTGACTGTCCGGCTCAGACTCAGTCATGCAAGACGCTGCACACACCCCAGGAGAAGCAGAGTGCCACCACTGTCATTAAAGCATTCTCCTCTGATGTTAGCCAGAGCCCTGCTGGGTTTCTTTTGGAAAATACGGCTGTGGTCATTGGAAGGGGGCTGAAGGCACAGTAATTATCCTGCTGTCAAATTAGTTTGAAATGTTTTGACACAAATGCAAGTTGAATCTAAATGTCCATCTCCATCTCAATGAATTTACAGAGGTTTAGGCAGAAAGCTGTTAGTTTCGATGCTGGCCTGCTGACAACAGGGAATGGAATTCCTTTTGCCTTTCCATTTGCCATTGCTGTTAGTCCTTGACTGCAAGCAAACAGTACCCAAAAGGCAAATTAACAGACATGTTTTGCATTTCTCCCACTGTGTTGAAAACTGCCATGGATATGAATGTATTTAATAATCACCCTGAGACAAGTTTCATCTCGTGATGGCTGTGCATGACAGTAAGTATTCCATTCAGATTACTGCTGCCAGGAATTATACCCAGGATATTTGCGATGTGCTATCTCCAATCCTGATTAGATTTTTTTGCACTCCTTGGATTCCTGTAAAAAGCCTGATGTTGGGAATGTGACATTATTCCACCCAGTTACAAAGCAGTAATTGTATAGTGAGCATGTTCAGAAAGTGTCTTGTGAAGCTTCTTTAAACCTGTCTTTGAAATTTCAGATCTGAGGGGGGATTTTATCTGAGCCTTAGTAGCTTTTAACTGCCTTACATTTAAGGTACTTGGAAATCCGGTGAAATTCTTTTCTTGTGATGCCTCTGTTACTGGAGTTCTTTATTAATGTAAGCTTTAATTTTTCTAAAATTCAATCATAAATACAAGAAAGGTCGATCTGACACAAACCCTTCAACTGATGTATCTTTGCAGAAAAAGAACTACTTCCAGACAGGCATTGCAAAAATGTGGTTAACTGTGGAACTTCCTATAAATGCACCAGATAGAGTTCGTTATTCACAAATTAATTAATTTCTTGCCTTTGTTCCAATAAAATGAAACGCTTCTATTTTGTGTTCTGGTGCTTTTTGTATTGCTTGAGATTACCAAGTCTTCTTCCCCAAGTGGTATCTCTTGATTTTGTTTAGCACTTCTTCCACATGTGTTGTTAATTAAATATGCTACAAGTTACTGATGAGATACTTCCTTTAATATTGCACACATCTCTGGCCATCTACAGTCAGCACTGAATTAGCTGAACTGGTGGTAAGATCCCTCCTCCATCATCCTGTTCCTATTGAAAGAAGTCAGAAAACTGCTTGTTTGAAATAGGCTGGAGGAGTCACAATTGCTGTCTCCTGGGTCATTAAAAACAAAAGGAAAGAGAAAGAGGAAATAGGAAAGAGTTGTTTACTCTAAATACACAAAAATGATGGCACAAAAAGTAAGTGCCTGATCTTACCACAAAAACTGTTTCTTGAAAATCTGTTAAGAGTTTTCTAACAGACTGAGTGTGAGAGTCTGCATCTGCCTTCAAATAGAAGCCATGAAAGCAGAACTTGTGCAGTTGGAGCTGAATAACATGATATGAATACTCTTAGAGACTGGGATTGAACTTAGTGACTTTAGGTTTCAAAATGAATTCTAGAATGCTTTCATATTCTTTTTTTTTTTAATTGTCCAAAGTGCTTTACAATATCAAAGCTACAATTAAAAATATGCATGTTAGGAAGGATAGGAGGTGAGAATAATAATAAAAAAAAAAGAAAATCACAATCAAAGGAGCAGTGATGGATCAGGAATTTTATGCTACAATTCCTCACTTCTCAGGAGAACATTCCCTGGCTGCCTCCTGCCATGCCTTGTCCACTCATTGTGTAGGTTATCTTTATTCTGAAATGAAACCTTTTTGTCTGGTGATCCTGTTAACCCAGTGGAGCTTGCTTCCTCCTGTCTGCAGTGTGAGTTAGCTCTTGATTCTTATAACTAGATGGCAGTAATTTTCTTCCCCCACTTCAGGTGAGCGTAAGCTCCTGTTGTCAGCTCTGTAATGCACAAATTGTTCAGCTTCCAAGTGATGGAGTAGCTGAAATCACAGCTGTTAATTCCTGTACCTGTAGCTGCGTATCATATCCATCACCAGTGCTCTTTACTTTGTCTTGTGCTTTAGCAAGCCTATTTAACAAGGATGAATCTAAATGAGAGATTCAGAGGCCTCACTCAGCAAACAAGATCCTGGTTTCTCTTGGCTAACATTCATCCTTGTATTGTTTCCTTGTCTGTGCAGCTTCCTATTGTTGAGAAAATAAGGATCATTGCTCAGAAGGTGTATGGAGCTCAGGATATAGAGCTGTCTCCCACTGCGCAGTCACAAGTTGATCGTTACACCCGGCAGGTAAGAACACCAGGGAATTGTGCAGGCAGGTACCTGCTGGATGCGAGTCTTGGGAAACCTCAGGGCGTAAAATGTTCTCACACTGGAACGTTAAGTCAGGCTTTGCTGAAAGGCATGAGCTTACCCATGGTACTGAACTGTGGAGGTCGGTATGGATTGGTTTAGATTCGATAGAACAGAATGGTTTTAACCTTGAAAGCGATCTCCTGTGACATATGAACAGTGTTCAGAATACTTCTGAGATTGTCCATGAAACTGTACTTTCTATGCAGTATGATAATTTGGAGTTATTCTCTTAAACGTGGTAACTGCATATCTGCAAAAGCTGCAGCTAGCAAATGTAGCCAATTTTAGCATATGAGTGTTCATTTGTACCTGCAAAAAAGGGTTTGCAAACACAGTAAGACCTGTGCACAGCTATGCACATTGAAAACAAAGCTCCCAATATTTGTAAAATATTTTGATTTCTTTCTGTTCCCATTATTTTCAAGGAGTTATGAATACTAGAACATGAAATAGATCACCTATCCTAAAGCATGTGGAAGCATGTTACAGTTTGAAAAGTTTTGAAACCATGCGGAGAGGTGAATGTGGTTTTTGTAGTGGAATGGCTTCTGGACATAAATGTGGCTGGAGACTTTCTGTCAGAAAGGAGAAACTATGGACAATATGTCAAGGAAAAATTCCTGAGTAAACTTCAGCAACTTGGTCACAGGCAGAAGCATAGCCATCTTCCCTATAATGCAAACTTCCTGAGAATTAATTTGATTTTTCTAAATGGAAAAGAAGATTACTTAGTGTACTTGAAGCAAAATAATCCATGCCTTTATTTTTTCCTGCTGTGATTCTCTAATCCATTTCTTAGTCTAAGTGTTAGTAGTATTAGGAAATATTTTCACAATGTCATTAAAGGCTTGTCAGCACTGGGCTGCAGAGACAATTCCCTGAAGTGCCACCTCTCCTTCTGGCCCTGTTTGTCAAGGAATTGAACAGAAGAGTGGAAGGTGCCTGACTCAAGTTTAATCAAAAACTTGGAGACAAATAATGGGGGGGAGCTGCTGAGGCGCTTTTCCTGATTTTCTCCCATGTTTTCAGTAACTAGTGCACTGGCATTAGTGAAGTGGGTGCCATCACCTCATGCAGTTTTTGTCTTGTTTAAACACCAAGGAAAGCATCATGATCACCATCTGTATTTACCACCAAGAAGACATTAATACTCTCAGAAAATTTTGAACTCTGAATCCTGGTCTCAAATTGGTGTCTAACTAGATCATTAGAGCCCAGAGGGAACTGCTGTGCTAGAGTTTTATTAAGTTGGTACAGGTTTTATGTTCAGTAAGGTACCTGTTGTGGACCCTTTCTGAAAATAGCACACTTTAGCTGTTGCATAGGCAATTTTTGTACCTAACTATAGGTTGAGAACCCACTCTAGAAGCTGGGTATCACTGCAGCCAAGTCTCTGGAGATAAGAGGCCTGAGCTGAGAGAGAATAACATGTATAATACCATATTCTGTCCACTTCTGAAATATTAGCTGTTATAAAACCGAAGTTAACTATTGCTATGTGGACTTTAGGGTTTCTAGAAGATACTGATAACAAAACAAAAACATAATGTGACTTTACTGTGAATTTAAAAACATTTTTCTTTTTTTTTTCCCCTTTTTTGTTAGGGATTTGGAAATCTTCCCATTTGTATGGCAAAAACTCACCTATCCCTCTCCCATCAGCCTGAGAGGAAGGGTGTTCCCACTGGTTTCATTTTGCCGATTAGCGATGTGCGAGCCAGCATTGGAGCTGGATTCATCTACCCTCTGGTAGGAACGGTGAGTGCAAAGTGTTCAACTCGATAACTCCCCTTTGACCCAGCTTGACAGGGAAGTGCATTTCCTGTTTGCCTCTAAAAATAATGTGTAGAACCATGTGAGTTCTTGTTTTCGTTTAATAATCCTATCCTCAAACTTTTCGTAGCTCTACGTTGATAGGAAAAGATAATCAAGAAAATGCAATGTCATATAAGAGCTTTGACTGTCAGGTCTGAGAGAACGGCTCTTGCTGTTGTTTCTGTTGCTGTTGTTTTTAGGTTAGTCTGGGGTATTTAGGCACCCTAATGCTGCAGAAAAATTAATTTACTTGTGCATTGCCTTTTCTTATTCAAATTGCAGGCCATAAATAACTAGTTAGATATTTGTATTCTAAATTTTAAATCTTTCCTCAATCATTACAAACAATTTTAATGTATTTAGATTAAAAGAATTGTGTTGGGGAATAGAGTACACTTAAAATAATGGCTCTTCAGCAGATGAACCTGATCTGCTCCCAGTCTTTGTGAACATCACGACTGGTCCTGTAAAACTAAGTTATAGTGGGAAGGGGTAGATTTTTAACTGCAGAAGTAATAGCACATTCCTTCTCCTTTTTTAGAGATTTAAACGATGAGGTGCTAAAAAGAGGCAATCGTCATCCTTTCTTCCTGCCCATCCTTACAAGTACAGACTCGACTAGGAAGCTCCTGATACTTTCTTGCCTTACAGGCCTTATCGGAATAGCTGAGAAGTGAGTTGGCTCATGCCTTCTGCCAACCACGCACATCTTAACCCAAACAGCAGTTGAACTGCATCTGACATCTCATAGCTAGAGTTACTACATACATGTAGCTGATTCATGGGATGGTGCTAGAGAAGGGATGCAAAAGCCATTGCATTTCCGGAAAGAGTACTCTCCCAATGTTATCTCATCTTCCCAGAGCATGGCCCGATTTCCTTGTGTAGCAGTACACTTAGGAAAGGTTGAAAGTTTCTAATCTATTGTTTTGAATTCCCTCTGAAACAATCAAGTGTTTGAAACAAGGAAGGAAGTACTTTCTGACCAGGAGGGTTCCTGGAGTTCAGGAAACTGTGTCACTTTAAGTCACTGGACTTGGGGATATGCTTTCCTTCTGCATGACCACATTAGGCACATCCACCAGAAGCAGAGTGCAGCTGTGTATTTAAATTGTGTAAGACCAAATTCCAGTTACTGGTGACAGGATAAAATTTGTCAGAACTTCTAGTATCTCCTTCATGGCCTGGATTCAAGTTTGCATTGCAAGTCGTGTGTCATGAAGTTATGAGGAGTGCATGTGAGTAATGGGCAGCAACTAATTCAGATCCATGAGGGAGCTATTCTGTTCGATGTCAGAATGAAATATTTTCAGGTTGAGCTTTCCGAATGAGTCACACCCTGCACGCTTTGCTACAAACTAGCTGCAGTTCAGTGTCATAAATCCATAGAAACTGTCCATAGGAGCGGTATAAACCAAACAAGTTCAAGGATTACCTCTCATTTTCTGTTCCCATTTAGAACCAAAAAATGCAGTTGTTATGAAGGACATTTTTTATATGGGATTTCTTATTGGGGGAGAGTGTAAAAAATACATCTAAGTTGTTTAGCCTGACTTTGGTGAGAGGTTGTATTAGCCATGGAACTTCTCCCATATCCTGAGCTGGGTAGGCAGTATACTCTGTGTTATGTATTCCAAGAGAGTTTGTAGGCGAGGTACTGTATAAACATAAGATCCCCAAGAGGTAAAAATGTAAATACGTGAACATCGATCATTGGTTGTTTGGAAAATATTGCTAATGCTCAGGAATGTAATGCTCAGGAATGTGGGACAGAACACTTCTTGGAACCATCACAATTGCTACAAATCAGAATGAATGAATGAATATGAATGTATTCCTAACATTGTTACCACGCAGTTCTTTCTTTAGAATCAAATTTATAGCAAGAGGTCCAACTTGCTGCCTTTCAGAGTGGAGACTTGTGATCATCATGAAACAAATTAATACGACTACTTTGGAGATCACTTTTCTAGTTTGCCACCTTCAGATTATTTGTGTGTGTTGTTGTCAGCAACTAAGTCTTAGGGTCAGTGTTACTTTTTAAGTTGTGCAAGAAGAAATATTTTTGATGTCTCGTTTCAAAACTGAAAGCCTTCCTTTGACAGTTCTCTTACTAATAAAGCTATCTGAAAATGTCTGCAAGAACAAAGCAAGTGTAAAAGGGCATGTCCTGAGGGCTTAAAGTGGCTAGAAGTCAATGCTATGAGTAGAGGGATTACTGAAATCCCAGTGACAGCATATGGTGAAGACATCCAGTCATGACAGTGGATTAGATTTCTTTATATAGGAAAATAGGAGCAGCATTTTTTTTTTTTCCTTCCATTGCTTGCTGGTTAATTGTATTAATGGAGAGGTCCCTTAACACTTAAGCTGCTCAGAACCTTCTTACAGCTAAGGCCTTTTCTGATGGCAGGAAAAAATGCTATTTTTCATTAAAGTTGTAGTGATAATTCTGATGCTAATTAAATGTCAAACTCCATTCTCAAAGCATATTTTTTACCGGGTGAACTTCTCATATTCTAACTTGTCAGAGTTAATCAGTAAAGCAGGTTGTTAGAGTTCTGCTGCAATGTAATCGGGAAGAGCATTACAAATGAGAGAGATAAGTTCTGCTGAAAGATAATAAACTATCTGCAGTAACTAGCATTTGTAGTTTAGCCTTGTCACTAGCACATTCAAAGTAATGAGATTTGTATTTATCCCAGCACTGATACGCAGCGATTTTATTTTTTTTAAACTAAATATTTAGCATGTTGTCTTCATGTTCTCTAAGCAATACTTGGTTTGTGTTATGGTTGGCTCCAGTTCCCATACAACATGGAAGTCTTTCCAGGAAAAATGAGCTGGGCCTTATCAGAGGAAATCAGCAGTGAAACAAGAGGTGTATTTAATTAACACTGGCACAGGTTTTATCCAAGTTCTCTGAGACCATGACCCAGAGGGCTACATCACTCTCACAGGTGGACTGTTGACATCATTGCTTGGCTTAACAGAGAGATGGCAGGAAAGCTGCTGGAGTATGTGTAGGAAACCAGTGAGGTCATTCACTAGCAATGCTTGGGTGGGGAATTATTAGATTTTTTGTAGTATGTGTGTTTCTCTCCACACCCACCCTAAAAGGCATAGCAGTTTGGTGCTTTCCCACATTCAGCCACGTTTCCATTGTTCCCTTTCATGTGAGTTGCAAGAATGCAGGAAGGTCATAGGAGTAAAACGTGTTGTCTTTTGCCTTTGTGAAGTGATGCCACCAAATCACTGGTGCAGGTAAAAATGTGTGTTTGAACCACAGTGAGATTTTTGAGTATGTACTACTCTTCTCCAGCCATGCACTTTCATTTTAATGGGTTAAAGTACAGGCAAGGTCACTCTGAAAATATGTGGAGCCTTTGGAGTCACGCCAGCTTCCAAATTCTCACAATGAACTGACATCCTTCAGATATCAACATATCTGAAGAAAGGTCAACCTATTACAGAAATAATTTTCTCCTCATAGAGAAAGAAGTTCAAGTCTCTGGAACTAGTGCTGAAACTGTATCCTTTGGGAAGGAACTCTTGGGGTGACCCAGTGTAGTTTGAGATCAGTGTATGGGAGCAATAAAGCTCTGGTTCACTTGTGGGTGAGAGCCAGGACTGTCCTGC
The DNA here is from genome assembly GCA_013397055.1 of Pachycephala philippinensis. Lineage (NCBI taxonomy): Eukaryota > Metazoa > Chordata > Aves > Passeriformes > Pachycephala > Pachycephala philippinensis. The sequence goes on from VWZT01015009.1 coordinate 1,277,745, forward strand.
CAAAATATTACCTGGATATTGTAAGAGGGAAAAGACCTTGAAGATAAATATTTTTATTAATACTTTCAGAAGGAAAATATTGTTCCCTGTTGAATAAATTTCTTCTTTCTTAGTGGTTAAGAGCTTAAGAAGTTTTGAGAGTGTCTATTGAACATAAGCTGGAGTCCAGGCCACTTGAAGTGAAATAGCAGTTTTTCAGTGGTGCATGATGCCCAGGTTGTCTCCAAACTGTCATTTTGTCACTTCTCTCAGGTGCTTTTATGGGAGAGATGAATAATAATTGTTGGATTGCTCAGCTCATCCTGATGATCTGTGTAACACAGGGTAATGTTTCAAAAACATAAATGATGGTGAGGTTTATATTTGCTTTGTAAAATATTTATCTTACAGTTCAATTTTATATTGTTTACAAAGGAGTTAAGCTCTGCTAAGTCTTCTGATCACTCTGGTCTGAAAAAATGTCCCTGATGTGGCATTTGGCACCTGCCTTTGGTGTTGTATAGTTGCAGTGTTGCAGCAGTGCTCAGCTAGTTGTGAAAGCTAGGTGCTCACAGACTCTGCGGGCTGGTTTTGAGATAACTGCAGTAAGTGTGTAAGCAGTAAGAGCAAAGGAAAGCCAAGAAGTTCAACTCATGTAGGAAAGGAGGTTAACAATTGTTTAGTTCTAAACTGAAAATAGGTGAGAGGAAAAGAAGAGCTGTCTATTAGGTGATGTGCCTTTGTATCTATTACAGTAGGTGTCATCCCAGTGAGGGAGAGAGGTTTCCTGAATTACAAAGGGGGCATCCTTCCTGTACAGTGGCCAGCTATGCACACCTGGAGCTGCCGAATGGTATCACACTTGGCAGAAGGCTGATAAATTATTCAGGGTAGGGTTAATGGGCTGGAGGTGACCAGATAGGTATGACTGATGGCTGGAAGTGAGTGTGAGGACAATCAACTTCAGTTTGTTGCGTCTAAAAGCTAGAGGCTAAGAGATTAGTTAGTAGGCTGAGGTTAGTGTAATAACAGGAAATCCACTTCTGGCCCTTGGTGGATTACATGATGTGGTTGTGATGGTATTGGGTTGGCCAGAGAGGGGAGGGTCTCTGTAGATGAGGCAAAAATAGTCCTAAGTGAATGATTTAGCTGAAGGGCTGAGGAAAAAGCTGTAGATTATAATGGGATGGGGTATGTGGCAGTCTTTGCAAACATCCCAGTCGTGTGGACTATGAGGCAGTTAAGATTCAAGGATGGCTATGGCCATTTATGATCAGAAGATGGGAATAGAAGATTGAGGGCAGGATTGGAAAGATGGGATTGGCTGGAAAGGAAAAAACTGAGAGTTGTACCTATGGGAGGAGATACCTGTGAAATTATTTGAAGACACATCCAAGATGTACATGGAAAACTGGAAGAGGACACTGACATAAAAGCCACAAGGGTTAAAGAGATTTGAAGATGGTCCAAAGCATTAGTTAAAACAATGACATGACGTAAGATCTGGGCAGGAAGAAGTCATGTGAGTAATGGATGTAGTTACGGGAGAGCAGAACATGTCTTGCTGGTGACTAAGGATTTTTTTTTTAAATTGAAGAGGAAAAGAGCAGAGTTTAGCCAACTTGAAAATATCATTGTCATTTCTGTTAACTTTTGAAAGTGCATAGAAAAGAATGTATTTAAATGATAGAAATGTCCATGTAGTCTGTGCATTTACTGTTTACTTCAACTGTTTCAAACTGATGTGGATAAGCCAGTGCTTGTTGGAAATACAGAGTAAATATACTTTGCTTTGGATCACTGTACCTCCATGCCATGGCTGTGACACAGGTCATGGTAAAATACTCTCTTACAACCTGAAACAACACCAAAAACCCCCCACAAAACAGCCTCTCTTCCTCCTCTGGCATTTAGAAATATCTTGACAGGTAATGGAGGGAAGACACTTACTTAGGTTCTGTATAGTTCGTGCTGTCTCTCTTGGCTGCTGTTCGTTTGCTAGTAAGCGTTATTTAACCTACATCATAATAATGTACCATATATTGCCTCTTCTGAATGAAAGACCATGTTCCATTGCTGGCCAGATTAAATTTGTAGCTTATTACTGCTTTATTCCACCTAACCTTACATTCCTTGAGGGCCAGCACTTGTGCTTGGAGAAATGAATGAGTGATTTTGCATTGTTTTCTACTGAGAAGAAAAAAGAAGTTTTGTAGGTGTGTGTGTTATTTCAGTGAACTGAATTGTTGAAGGAAAACCTGTTGTTTTGGGGCAGGATGAAATCATTAGACAACATATCAAAGAAGAAAATAGACCCTGTGTAAGCTATTTAATTTTATTGTTTAGATGAGAGTTTTTTCCTACTGCAACCTCCATTATAAGCAATTCCAGTATGACTCTTGTGAAGTTATTTCTTTGTATCCAGAGTGTCCACTATTTTCCAAAATTATTTTCCCATCTTACCATATTTTAAGCCTTGTCAAAGAATTTTTTCTATGCAAATGTTTAAATTTGGTTCTAAACAAAATTAACTTTTTAGTGACAAAAATGAGCCAAGTGTATTTATTGTATCAATCAGGTTTTCCATCTTTTCCAAGTATATTTATATAAATACATCTATAGAAATGTAACATTATGTTCAAGCTCTTAGACATGTCAGTGTTGACCTGAAGTAGTTTATCTGAATACATAAAACTTATTTACAAGTACAAGAAGTGACTTTCATGTTTCACTTTAGACAGAAGAAGTTTCACACTGATCCCCTGAAAATGCATTTTGATAGTCTCCCATCTCTTGTGGGAATTTTACCTAACCTCCTTTGCTCTGCATGTGGAAGGGCATGGAAGGTGTGGTGGATCAGAGCTGCTGCAGAGGAATTTCTCAGACTGGTATGCCAGGATCATGAGTGCTTGAGCACACGTTTTCAGTTAAGATGAGCTGACTCCACACACCAGCTCAGGCAGTGTGGGTTCGTTGATCACGGGTGGTCCCTGGCTAGTGGGGACAAGTTTAAGCGATGCTGGAACCAAGAGAACTTGTCATGCTCTGGAACAGTTTTGTTTGGTGAGGTTGTTGAATGCCTTGCCCTCATCAGCCCTGAGAAGTTGTGTGTAATGAACTCAGTGCAGCTGTCTGAGGCGTGCAGATGCCATCAGTGTAGGCAAATGGGAATCACCTGTAGTGTGCATGGAGCCAAAGGGGCACCTCTGGGAAAGCGTCCTCTGCTCAAGGCCTTCAGGGAGTCTGGGAGTCATTAAGATCCCTGCTCTCTGTTCCAGGGAGACCTACCTGTGATCATAACCAGTTTGGGTATGTTTTCTATCAGTTTCGTTCCCTTGTCTCTGATTTACAGTCCACGATCCCAGATGAGAATGGATATGGCTGCATCTGTTAAGGAAAAAAACGAGGCTGATATTCCATACAGAGAGCAGGGCTCCTTGAATGATGTACATTAGCCTATTTGCATGGGGCTTGCTTTTAACAAAGATGTATCAGTTAAAAGTGGGAAGTGCAATTTGGACAGAAGCCAGCACCAATTTTGGACAACTGCCCTTGGATTTTATGCATGACTTCAGACAAGAAATAGGGATGTTGCAGCGGAAGTGCAGGCACGTGCAAGTTTGAGCAGTTAGTGAATGCCTCTTGCTGGGTGTTCTGCAGGGCAAAGAGGGAAGCAGGTGGGTGAATCATGGCGGCTTCTCTGCCCACCCCGGTCCAGCCTACTGCTCTGACCATGCTTGTTAGGCACACCTGATGTGTGTCCAGAGCAGGTAGATGGGTTTGATTAAGAGCTCATTCAAATCAGCCTAGTATGTGTGGACTTTGATCAAATGTGAAGAGCTCAAAAATCAGTTTATGGAATGCCCAGAAGCAGAGGTGTTCAGGGTTTGATTGTGCTCTCCATACAGAAGATTTACAGACTTGAGCATCAGAGAGGGCAGCCAGGTATTTCTTCCCCCATTCATGATATTTTGGGTGACTTGCTGTGTGAAGAGGCTGATGCTGCTAGACATAGGGGTCACTGAATCTGATTGCTTTGGGGTAGGGTGGGTATTGCTGCTGCCTGTCTGTCATGGCTCAGTGTGGTAGCAGCAGCCATACTCCTGTCACTTCCAGCTTTCTGCTGTTCCTCTGTGTAGGGAGAAATGAAATTATGTTTCATGCTCCCTATTTTTGTTTGTTTGCCTGATAAGCTCCTCAGTTAAGAAATTGCAGTTTCTGAAAAGGTTCTTTATGGCTCAAATGGGAAATTTAGAGATTCAGCCATTCATTAAGGAAGGAGTCGCTACTTTTTAAGACTCCTGTCTGTATACAATTTTTTTGAGAGGCTATCTTATGCTCCCCTAAAGGAAAAAAACCATTGTCCTTTCAGCATTCTTACAGATGCATTTTTCAAATGCTGATTTTCAGATTTTAAAAGTATTGATTCCTTGGTAGCAGCAAAAAACTTTACAGCTTGGATCAAGTGACTGAAATTTTTCCAGACTGTCCAGTAAGACAAACTATCTAGCAGATGTAGATAGCTGTATATTTGAGTTTGGCAACTTACTGTTACTGCAACTCTAAAAATGATTTAAGGCTAATAGCAGGAACCTAGCTGGAGGCTGCAAGTCTGTGACTGAACAGTTTTATTGAGTTCTGGATAAATAAGGTGAAAGATGTTTTGAACTTAATAATGTTCCCAGCAACTTGCTTTCTTTCGTTAAATTCTGAAATATAAAATAAATAGTGTGCTAATTAACATTAAAGAGGAATGAATATTTGTGCCTTCTGGTCAAGGGATTATCCTTGTTAAAACAGGAAATGGACTCTGATTTCCTTTTCTTAAGTATTTTCTCCATAAACTTTGTATGACAATGTGAGGTTAAAAATAGGTTATACTTTTACATAGTAAAATATATGTCTATTATTAGTTAACAAATAGCTTTTGTAGGGAAGGAAGAGCATTTTCCAGATTGCTTTATATTGAAATAAATGCATCCTGCATTTGTTATGCACAAAATAGTACTTACTGAGAAATTAGAAACTGAACTTCTCTAATATATTACGTTGTGACATGGACTATAGAAGCTATAATGCTCAACATTTACGTGCTATCTCTTTGTATTAGTAATTTGCTAGACAAGCAAAATTTTGACATTTTTTTTTTTAAATAAGGAGTCCAGAGATACAAACAGTAAGGTCCCCCTGACAAATCTGGGACAGGACAATGAACAAAATTCACGATTTCCTGGCCTGCAAAATCATGAGATGTTTATGTCTAAGAATGTGAAGAATCAGCATGGGGTATTTCCATTGGAGTAGGCTGACCTACATTCAGTGCACAATGCTAAAAGATAAAGTTTTGCTGCTACTCCTCCTCTACTCCACCCACCCGCCCACATAAAAATCCTAAAGTATTTCCTGAGATATTCCTCATGTGTCCTTATTTTAAAAAAACCCCAAAAGGTACAAATGCTGGCATACTGAATTTTGCCTTTGATAAGTGGTAATGGGTTTGCTTCGAAAACAGCCATCTTTCTTTACTTATGAAATTACGAAATGTCATGAATAGAGCGTTACCTTTTCACCACCTTGGCCTCACCTCAAGTCCTGTGTGCAGTTTTGGGTGCCACAATAAAAAAGGGATATGAAGCTGTTAGGGAGCATCCAGAGGAGAGTGGTGAACATGGTGATGGGTATGGAGCAGAAGCCTTATGAGGAGCAGCTGGAATCACTCGGTTTATGAAGTGAACAGAAGAAGAGGAGACTGAGGGGAGACCTCATAGCAGCCTACAACTTCCTCTCTCTGGTGACCAGTGACAGGACCCAAGGGAATGGCATGAAGCTGTGTCAGGAGAGTATTCCCAATGAAACGTGCTAGATAGTGGTGCAGTCTCGGACAGCTGCAAAAGATCCAAGATGTGGCACCAGATGGGTGGGTGTTCACTTTCACAGCAAAGTTTGGCTTCCTTGAAATAATTTTGACTCTTACCTCCATAACCATCCAGTGGATGATAATCCCATGCTAGCTATACCAGTGCTTGACATTTTACATGTCAGTGCCTGGCAGCTGGACATTCAGCTTTTCTTGAAGTCATATAAAAATGCCTGATACAAATGGAACAATCTTTTTAACTGGTTTCATATTTTTAATAATGTTTTGTAATAACATGTCAAAGTTTGGAGCTAGTAGGCTAAACAGTTTTTCTCTCTAGGGACTCTATATTTTCAGAAGATAAAATTCTATAATTGCATGATATTATAGGCTGGAGTGCCTGACCACAGCATCTTTCTTTAATAACCATGTTTTTTTAGACAACATAAGGAGCTGGGCTTTAGGCTTAATAAGAAAAGATAGTGACATGAAGAAGTTCAGAATGAGTTATTCAGTCATATACAGGAATGTTGCAATTGGAAAGAAAGTATTTTAGAAATGCTAAAGTTCTACACGAGCTGTCCTACTTCAAGCTCAGCAATGCTCTGAGGACTTTGAGTTAAACTTAACCTCAGAGTGCATGGTTTCAGGAAAAGTAGGGAGAATTAGGTAATCAGGTCATGGTTCCTTTTCTGCACAGCCACTCAGGGGCTATTTTTTTAGTGTCACTTTTACAGGTTTTTACTTCACTTTTCTTAGTTGGAGCCTACATGTCTACAGTAATTTTAAAAGGGTGGTTGAGTCCAAATCAGCTGTTTCTTGTTTTTACAAATATGCAAAATGGCATAAAGATACTAAGTTTCAATAATCATTTAGCAACCAACACATCAATTATTAAACACATGGAGGCTTGTGACAGTCACAGAAATATCATTTATATCCCCTGCAATCTTCAGAAAATCTTGCTCTGATTCTCCTTAAATTCTGGTTTTATAATCAAAAGCAGTCTATGAAGGAACACTGGGTATTGTGTTGATGAGAAAGCTGCATTCTTGCATGGGAAGGGATTGTATAATACCTCTCACCAAGTGGCAAATCTTTTGTATCTTGTAAGGCACCTATCAGGCTAACACCCTACAAATACTGAATATCAAGTGTGTCTTGAGGTAGCCTTCTGGTTTCAGTGTTGCAATCAAATGAGCATACCATAAGTGAAAGCAGCAGAGAAATGTGGATAATGTGTTTGCCTTTTAGTAAATCATCAGTAAACTCTTATGCTGAAAAGATCTGGTTTTGTTACTTGCTCACTCAATAAAAACAACCAGTAGACCGAGGCTGGAAGAACTATGACAATTTGTCACCTGTGGAAACCTGTTGTACTGTTGCTAGTATTTTTTAAGATTAACTTAGGTAAGTGAAAATAAATCTCCTGGCTTAATTTTACTCTTCACTTAAATTTTTCCACAAAACAGCATGAAAATCAACACCACTTAAGAGTTCCTGCTTGGCTCCTTGATCCTTTTTTTCAGTCTGCTGTGAGAAGCAGAAGTGCTGCTGGAGAAGCGTACTTGGGGACACCTGAGACTGTTCAATCTCAGTGGTGTTAATTTATATTACACTTCTTTTTCTTTTAGGCAGTGCTATTCATATCATAATATGACAAACACACCCCCAAAAAAGAATAAATGTCACGTAGGTGATATCACTGCGTTGTGTTTTCCCAGTTCCATTTGCAACACTTGCCCCTTGCTGCTCAGAAGTTACTGCATTTGCAGAACTCTCAAAAACTGCTGGGGCTTAGAAGTGAACTGCTAACCTGAGGGTTTGTACAAGGAAACTGTACAACAAAAGCTGTGACTTTTATCTTTCTTTGATTCGTGAAATAGCCCAAAACACAAAGGTCTATGGTTATTTTGCTGGAAAACAAAAGTTAGTGGAGTTTGGTATCTTACATGCAGTACTGTTCATATGATGAGATTATAAATGCCTGATTTCCCTGCTCACAAAGGAGTTCCCTCACCTTGTCAACTAGACTTTGTTCAGCCAGTGGTTGTTCAGAAGGCTGTCCTGCAGATTTTTCTCACCAGCCAGCTCATGGTTTTGGCTCAGATCCAATTTCAGGTTTCCAAGAGTGTTACTGCTATGCAGGATATGTGCATGTTTGAAAGGACTTTGTTACTGCTTCTGTTCTCCTATCATTTTACTCTTTTCATAGAATCACAGAATCAATTAGTTGGGAGAAGACCTCTGAGATGATGGAGTTCAACCTATGACCTAACACCACCTTGTCAACTAGACCATGGCACTGAGTGCCTCATCCAGTCTTTTCTTAAAGACCTCCGGGGACGGTGACTCCGCCACCTCCCTGGGCCCAGTCCAATGTCTAATCACCTTTTCTGTGAACAAATTCCTCCTAATAACCAAACTGAACTTCCCCATGCACAGCTTAAGGCTATATCCTGTCATCCTGTCACTGGTTGCCTGGGAGAAGAGGCCAGCTCCCTACCTGGCTACACCCTCCTTCCAGGGAGTTGTGGAGAGCAGTAAGGTCACCCCTGAGCCTCCTCTTCTCCAGACTAAACACCCCCAGCTGCCTCAGTCGCTCCTCATCAGACCTGTTCTCCAGACCCTTCACCAGCTCTGTTGCCCTTCTCTGGCCTTGCTCCAGCCCCTCAATGTCCTTCTTGTAGTGAGGGGCCCAAAACTGGACACAGCAATCGAGGTGTGGCCTCACCAGTGCTGAGTACATGGGGACACTCACTGCCCTGGTCCTGCTGGCCACACTATTTCTGACACAGGCCAGCATGCCATTGGCCTTCTTGGCCCCCTGGGCACAGCTGGCTCAGGTTCAGCTGCTGTTGACCAGCACCCCCAGGTCGTTCTCCTCTGGGCAGCTTTCCAGCTGCTGTTCCCCAGCCTGTAGCACTGCCTGGGGTTGTTGTGACCCAAGTGTAGGGCCCGGCACTTGGGCTTGTTGAACCTTCTGTAAATGCCCATTCAAACCCAGCCTTAACAGGGAGTATTCCTGCTCTTGTATGCACTGTATCAGTATCCAGAGGAAATGTATGTGCTATACAGTTCAGTTCCTATTCAGCTTTGCCGTTGACCAGTTTTGAGTGGTATCCCTTTCTTGTTGAAAGTGTTTTAAGGATTTCTGTGTATTTATGTTGAAAAGGCAGTTTTCTACCCATTGGTTTATACATGTTTGACTTAATTCATAATGTTATTATTGGAGGTGGAGTGCAATGAATGGAGCAGTCATCATGTGATGTAAGAAGAATTTCCTTATAAGTACAGAAGAATGTAAACTGTGGGAATGAATTCATGATAGAAGGATGCTTTTAGTTTGATCATCAGATATTCGTGGAAAATGTCTCTATAACTGGAGAGACTTCTGTTGACAGTTGAGAGTATTAGGAATTATCATTCTGTTGTTTATCCACATTTTGTTTGGATTGTGGACTGCATTGAAAATGCGTGCATTTTTTTATCTATTAAACCACACCTTCATTGTGTTTCATTTTCCTACATTTCGTTGCAGAAAATTGATATGATTTCATAGATGACCATCATATCTTCATGATAATGGTCAAAAGCCTAATCTTTTTCCTCCTTTTTTTCCACCTTTTCCACCTCTTTCTCATCTTTTTTTTTTTTTTCCCTTTTGTCCTCCTTCTTTTTTTTCTCTTTTTTTCTACTGGGAGCTATTTTGGCATCTGGAGGCAGTTTTTATTTTGACACATTTGACATAAAGGATGGAATGTGTCCAGTGTGGGAAGCAGAAAAGCTAGTGGAGGAAAAAAAATTGAATCATTGCATTGCAGAAATTAAGAATATTCCTTCTGGTCCTTCAAATAGAAATAGTTTTCGGTTTCAGCTCAGGATATCCGTGAGAATAAATTGCAATTAAAGGGCTTTATTTGAATAGAGAGAATTTAGCTATGTTGTTGGCACCATAAACCTTAACATTTTATGGAAACAAAATGGAAAACGAGATTATGGCATACATTAAACACAGAGTATGTAATTTACAACTTTAGGGATCTAGCCAAGAGGAAGTTCTATATTAAAAAAAAAAAAAAAAAACCAAAAAAAACCCAACAAAACCAACCAATAACCACATGCATGCGTTATGGGGATCAGTTCTGGACTGAAAAGCATCTGTATGCAAATGGGGGATTTTTCTGTGTGGTCAGAATTTCAAAATGTGCCTGCCAATGGTCCTGAGTTCATCTGAATTATGGAGGTATTTCCATGTACCAGCAACACCTGTGCAGAAGAGCAGGAGTGTGAATACCCTCAAAATGTGTGTTGTTACCTCCTTTCTTCTGCCTGTGAAGTTGTAAAGGGGAGACTTGCTGGCCCCATCTCTGTGTCACTCAAATCCACATTTTACTCCTTGGCTATGAAGTGTTACATCCCTTTGCATTAGTGTCACTATGTCTTGTTCTTCCAGGCTTGCCAAAAAGGATAAAGGGTGGGGAGGGAGGTCAATTAGAACACTTCTGGCTTCTTCCAGGCATGAGTGAGCCAGGGAATGTACTGATTGAAAGGTGTGTTCTTAATGGTACTTGCTTGAGCAGTAAGCAGCTTTTACATCCTAAATTCAATCTCAGAAAGTCCTGAACTTTTCATGATCTTCAGCTCTCTGATCCAGCTCTCCTTCACATGTTGTGTTACTGTTTATGGGCTGGCGTTGCTGGCTCTCTCTTAATTCAGATGTAACCTCTGGAAACCAAGGCAGTCTGCTGTATTAAGACTCCTGCCAAATGCGATTCTTGGAAAACATAATTTAGACTTCGCCGCAGAACAAGCTTCCACTTTTTAAATTTGTTTTGGTAAATTGTACCTTGCCCTCCAGTAAAGTTTATTCTGTAGTTTAGTGAAAACCAACAAAAATAAAGTAGAAAGTCAATTTGTGTGAAGCCTCAAAGAATTTCTTGTGGGTAAGTTCATAGAAAAAGTTGACAAATTAAAGGAAAATTTGGAGGAAAGGTTGCTAAGTGCATAAAATACATTTGCTTTAATTGTAAAATTAATTCAAACCTTCACCTAAATCCATTTTAACTGAAGTGTAAAGATCTCTTGTTTGGGCCAGTACTGCTGGTTGTGTTGCATTAGTGTGTCATTTTGTATGAGGTAAAATTACCTACAGGACCACATTAAATTGAAATTGCAATCCTCGTTTGTAAATTGAGGCGAAACCTCCAGACATTCAGAGGAAGACAATCCAAATCTGTTCTCTTTTTGATGTTGTGATTAGGTCTGATACTCTAAATAGAGGAGTTAGTGTGTTCATCCCTAGTGCAGGTCATGGGGAAGCATTGCCACGTAGTTTGTATTAGTTTTGTTCCATGTGTGTAGTAAGTCTGATGCAACTTACTGCAGTGAGAACTTTAAAAGATAAATCTACTCTACTGAGGAAGTGTTAACAGCAGCTGCTGTAGGACAGCAGTTTCTTACAAATGATGAATGAATTTGCAGGAGCTGTTTTAAACCAACAGAAAACCAACAAAACTCAGATTTTTGAAGTTTTACGGAAAAAGTAAGTTAAGAACTAATTGACTTTTTTGTGTTCAAAGATAAAATGGGAAAGGACATGCCTGTTTAAATGCATCTTGGACCCATTCTTTTTCTGTTTTGTGTATCCTATAATGCACTTAAGTCCAACTGTGAAAGAAACTATAGGATGAATAGACTTTCAGAGGAAACCAGCTGCTGAATTTTTATTTTTTTTTTACATCTGTAGAAATAATGAAAGAAAACAATTTCCAAAAAAGAGGGAAAAAAGGAAATCAAGTGTTTCTTCCTTTTCACAACCTCTAAATAATGTTATTTTCAGCCCTACATAAGTCTAACAGCTCTATATAGTTTCCATGGAAAAAAAGATTAATTACATTTAAAATTATCTGGCTTTGGATGCAATGGCATATTGATTCTTAATTCCATTGAGAATGGGTTTTAAGATGCATATGATAAATTCTTAATAAGTAGTTCTTCACTGCTGCTTTATAAATGCATGTCTCAGAAACCCTCAACATCTTTATATTCCTTTCCTTGTTTGCTTTGGCTACGTAGACTTCGAGGTCTTCAAAATGAGAATTTTACCTAGTTCACAGGCACCAGGGCAGAATTGTTCCTGAAGTTAAGGCTTAGATGGATGTTGCTTGTACTGCATTAGAGATGGTATTTGTTCTCAGGCCTCAGAGAGGTATAAGGACTCTACAATATCATTACTGCTGCTTCATTGTTTCTGTCGTTTAGCAATTATCTTCTGAAGTCATGTCCCTCTGTTCCTTGCATTTTGCTGATGAGATCTTCTGAGTGTTAGTTCAGCTAGTATTTTTCTCTGCTTCCTGCTATGTTTTCCCAAGTGGCTTTGGTACCATCCCTGTTTGCACAGGACATATTTTCCCCTTTTTTTTCCAGTCTCTCTCGTTCTCCTCACAACACTTGCTTCTTCTCCCTGTACTGTTTTCCCACGTGCCCGTCAAAGAATAAATAGCTTTTCGAGATACCAAAAAATAATGTTGCAACAGTGCAGCAAATCTTGAGGCAAAATTAGGATGGGAAAAGAAACTAATTTTCAGTCACTCTGCCTGTCATTGCTACGTACTCCCAAGCACCAAGACACACCTGTGCAGGTCACCTCCAGCATCCAGGTATCAAGACAGGTGTGCTCGGAGTAGGCACCTTGTGTTTGTTCTAGATGTGCTGGTTTATACCCTTTGGCAGCAGATAACAAATAGTCTTTTGGCTCTCCACCCTGTTGGCATCTGAGAGTCGCTGTGATTCACAGCATCTGGTTGTTTCTCTTGCTGTGAAGGGCCCCGTACTTATTTGCCCATTTTGTGTATCATTTCATAGGTGTCGTATTATATTCTATCTTGTCTCCAAAGCCATGTTCTCAATGTTTGTTTTTCCTTCCAGCTGATAGACTTCCAAAGTTTTGATTTTTCTATTTAATAATCTCGTTTTGCATCTCCAGGAATCAAAATATGTAGTAATTTTCCAAGCAATGTCTTACTTCTGTTCTGAAAGAAATTTTTGTATTCATTTGAATGCCACATGCACACTTAGCTATTTTTCAGTCTTTCTCATGCACTCCCTTTGGATTAAGCATCTCCTCTGAATAATGCCTTCAGCTGATGGCCAGGAATCGAGGATATTTACTGCAACTTGCAGACTCAATTACCTAATTGTAAAAGTGGTTGTTGATTTCTTAGTGTACCTACTTATGCCTTGAGGCATTCATGAAAGATAAATAAGGTACGTCAGAAATGACCTTACATTAAGGAGACTGGCTTGGGAGGGGCTGCATATTTTGAAAAGTTTATTTAACTTGTATCACAAGTTACTTCACATACCCTTAGATAAAGGCTGCAAAAAGTGTATTTTGGAAGTTGTTCATTAATTGATACAAAATCTGTTGTCAGTGGCAGACAAGCGAGATGTCAGGCAGTAGATGTTTGCTGTGCAATGGACATCCTTAGCAACTCCCAAATGTGCTATTCAAAATCAATCTGCAGCGCCATTCTTCCCATTTGATAGGCTGTCATGTAATGTATTTGCAGTAACACACTGTGTCTTACACAGTGCTTTTCATCACTAACTTCCTGACATGTCGCAGGCGAGGCACAAGTCAGGTACAATCCTTGTGCTTGGATGAGAAGGACATTCTCCATCAAAAGCAACACAACTGGAAAAATACCTGACTTTGTGGAAATCAAGCTAGTACTGCTTGAATGTGCCACTTGAGGCCTTGTTTGAAAGATAGTGCAGCCCGAGTCTTAAAATCCTTTGAGATGTTGAAGCTTGTTATATTTATTCCAAAACATTTCCAGAACCACAGATAAGCCACTTAATATGCAGGGCATCTTTAGTGACCCACATGTTAACTGGCAGATGCCATAAATGAGCAGATATTAGAAAGCTGCTGACCTGAGTGTGTGTACAAATTCAAGCTTATCACATCAGAGAAGGGTGGCCAGTCCCAAGTTAGCTTACACAGAGCTAAGGCAAAGCTCCTGCAGTTCCACAGGACCATCCTCTTGGCTGTCGGTGAGGGAGGGCAGGGCTGCAGTCTGCATGTGAGTACATGTACCAGTGCCTAGGGGCAGCCTCATCCCCTTCCAGCTGCAGTCCTCTCCTTCCAGAAAGGAGATCGAGCCCCTGGGCAGAATGGAGACTTAAGTACAGGGTAGGAAAGAGACCAAAGTGAGGAATGCAGAGTCGTGTTAATTTCTGCACAGAGTATCTATTCTTTAGTACTGCTTTCCAGCCTGCTTATGTTAATATACCCAGGTTAACCCTTCCTGCTCCCTGAGGTTCACATGGTCTTGAACATAGGAGTCGTGTACGTTGTTGATTTGGGTTTTCACTTACTGTTAATAAAATAATAAAAAGTTACGGTAACTAGAAGGAAACAGCTAAAAAAATCCACCTTAAGTGTTGTAATTTAAAGTTTAGTTGCTTGTCTGCAACTTTGGAGGGATCCACCAATCTTTTAACAAAACTGAAAACAAAATCTTTGTATTTTCCAGCAGAAATTTTCAGTAGCATCTGAGGTATTTGTTTTGCTTTCATTTTATGTACTGATCTCATGACACATCCTCCAGGCCAAGCAGCTGCAAGTCCTGTTTTTGAAATATTTCATGAAATGTTGCTACAGTGTAGGTGATACATTAGGGCATAATGATGCTCACGGAATATTGCTCTGACTCCTTGCCACTTATTTAGCAAAAAACTAGCTCCTTTTCAGGTTTTTGTTTCATCTTTTGAAGGTTGTCCTTTATGGATGATCAGAAGCTAAAGATAGCTGCTGATTCAGCAGTGTAGGTAATATCTCAGAGTATTACTCATATCTCTTAAGCAAAAAGATAGGGTTTTGTTATTTTTCATCCGTTTCGGAAGTGTTTGGAGTGGCACCTCTTCCCACCCTAGCAACAGAGTATTTGCATGAAGCAAAGTAGTAAATATACTTCTCCTCTTAAATCAGTAGCATTTACTTTTGAATCAAAAAGTTGCCAATTACATGCCCAGAGGGCTTGGTCCTGTACTGATAACACACTGGAGAACAGAGCTGGTGTAAAGAGTTATGGATACAGTTGAATTGCTGTTTGAGTATCAAAATGAGAGACATTTGCTATCTGACTCCAGTGCCTTAACAGCAAGGATAGAGAAGTATGAAGTCTGGAGAAACACAGGTAAACTGAAACATGCATGCATTTGCATAACATCAGTTAAAGAAAAATATTCCACCCATTCGTTTTCAGGACTAATTATATGAGTCTTAAAGCTTCTGCCAATAGATGAGGCATTCATTTTTAATTCCAAATTTGAATTCTTTTTGGAAACTTGATTAGAATTTCAACAAACCCCAGCTACCAGCAAAGCTTGCTATTTTAATAACCTACACATATTTCATTTCACACTGTCAGTTTTATCTCTGCCAAAGCACCTATCACCTCATGCTGCCAATCCATTTTGGTGCTGGAAACATTTGGAAAGCTTTGATTTATGGTAAAGACTTGCCCTTCCTTCTAAAATGCCTGTCTCATGTTTCCTGTCTTCATGACTATCCGTCTAGAATCATTCTTGTTCCATTTCATTTCAGTAACCATAGGCTTTTGAGAGATGTGATGAGCCTTTTCTTTTGGGGAGAAAACCTTCTGAAGAAAGTTAACATAGAAAGAAAAAGCAAACATTTTGTTGGGTACGACGGTGCTTGGAAAAGACCAGTCAGTATTTTCTGGTTTCAGCATTGCTTGGATGATTTGATTGGATTACACAGTTGTTCTTCCTGTGTGTGTTGCCCACATTGAGAGTTCAGTGTTGTATTGCTGTAGAATATGCTCTTTCTTAACAGAAAGAGGATAAGAGAAGAGGAAAATCAAGAGTTCTGCAATGGTAAGGACACTGAGTTTGCAAGCTGAATCATGATGTTGACGTGTCATATAGACCAGGTCATTTATGTTCAATAGACTGTAAATCAGAGAATCTGTTCCTTGGACTGCTGTTTGAAAACTTGGTTCAGGTAGGAAAAGCCATAGTGCCACTAGAGTCTCACCAAGTTCCTTCATGAGTTGCTGGGGAATGAACAATTGTATAGCAGGCGCTGCTTCCATCTGCCCACAACACGAGGCACCGTGTGTCCATTGTGGATACATGAGCAGAAATCTAAGATGTTTGTACTGTGAGTAAGCAAATGCATACCCAAGTGGTGGCAGTGATGAAGATGCAGCTTCCAGGTGTAGTGCAAGCTGTGAGGGATTCTGAACGTGGCTTATCAGTCCATGCTAAAATCTTCATTGCTAGTGTTGCACCTGTTAAAGCTCACACATCTGTGCCTGCATGCTCACAGTAGGCATTGGGCATGACTTACCTCCTCAGTTTTGCTGTGTAGGTCTCTCTTGTACTATTTTAAGTAGAACTCTGGAGTTAGCAATTTTGTCTAACCAACACCTTTGGCAAATGTGAGATTGATTTAAGCTTTTTACATTTTTTTTTTCCAAGTGTCTAATGTCTTACGCTGAAAGCAGTGCATTTTCTTCTTTGCCCTGTGTAAGCTGCCTTTTGGATATCAAATTTGCTTTTATACAGCCTTACTTCTTTTGTAGAGTTTTGTGTTTAGTCTGTCGTTGGTGCTATATTTAAGATTAATGTTTGTAATGTTGCTGGCATTAACTTGTAAGTTCAAGTTGGTGAAGGAAAGCATTTGCTCCCATTCCATTTCAGACAGTGTCAGAGGATTTATTTAAAGTGCTCTTTCCAGCCCCAACCACTTGCTCCTTGAAAATAAACCAGGATCCAAGCTAGATTATCAGTACCAATGTGAAGGACCATGCTTGACTTCCATAAAAGTTCCCTTTCTTAACATTTATTCTTCTGCCTTACTCTGAAGAGTACACCATTGAAGATAAATGTAGCTTACAATAGTGAGCACAACAGTACTATCTGTCTTTCTGCACAATAACTGTTTGTTATCTTTCCAAAAAATGTGTGGTGACTAGCCAGGCAGCAAGCAAATGCCATTTCATACACCTGTGTGCCAGATGTTTTACAGCTGTGCACATACTGCTGCTGCTGAACCTCCAGTGAGTGTCATGGGACAACTGATTCAGGAAAAGTATGAATTTTTCTCTTGGGATGGGCTGAAATGGCAGGGAAGGGGATGGCTGCCAGTCAAAGGAACCACATAGCACAATTAAGAAGCAAATCTTTTGGCATCTTGTTTGGGGATATTGCTGGCATTAAGGGTTAGCAAGATTTCCTCTGGCTTCTTCACAGCTAAAATATTTTTCACAGGCCCTCAAAGTCTAATGAAATTAAAGCAGGCATTACTGAAATTTGATTTGGTAGCGTACAGGTGAACTGATTCTTGTAATGAGCAACATAGAGTCAGGTTTTACAAAGCCAGGTAGGAATTAATGACTGTAAAATTCATATTGTTTTCAAGGGTAGCTAGATATCTGAATGTCACAAAGTTTGGAAAATCATCTTCTTATTGAACGTTGGGGTTTTATTCCTGGAATGGACCTTTTCATTTCTTAGTTCTTAAAACTATGGACAGTGTGACAAAGGAAGCGGTCCTATCATCACAGTCCCAGTCCATTTTCTTTCTTTATGACTCCTACAATGATTCTCCTTTACAAACTTCGCAGCATTGAAGCTTGCAAGATTCTGTAAGGAAGTAGGTTGGTTTTCCTATTGTGTAATCTTTTATTTATTTAGCTATCATAACTCGCTGCTTTGTATGTCAGAATGAAAGTTCCAGCAACTGATATGCTGCACATGGTATTTGTAGCCCAATCTCAGTGTAGTTGCAGCTGGATTCTGTGTCACATCTTTAAAGAGTGGAAGGAGGATATCACACACTGCTCTGGGAAGGGGGCCAAGGTATTAGACACGAAAGTGGGCAGGCATGTGTGCCTTTATGGGGAGAACAGGGGAAGGAGGAGTGTGGTCCTGGAAGTCTGATAGGCATGGACATATTTTGGTTGCTTCAGAAGCTGTCTCAAATTTTGGATTAGCATCTGTAGTCTGGTCACTGACTCAAAGCTTTTGAAAGTCTGTTTTTAAGGTGATGGTTTCAAGAATTTGTTTACTAGTGTCCTTCCAATTTGGCAATGAAACAATTTTTTCTTTGGTTTCTTATTTGGTTTCCCAGCTCATGGAGAGGGACTGCAAGTAAGTGACGTGAGAAAGAGAATTATAGCCACTGCTGTAATACTGATTTTGGCATGCAGAATTGAAGAAGAATTACATCAAATTAGCATCATGGTAACTCAGTGTGAGAGACATCAATGGTTTGAGAGGAGATGGCCAAAATCTTGTCACTAAAGCACAAACTTCTCCAAAGCTCTGTGTTTATGCTTTTTTAACTCTTTCCTTTGATTAACTTTTTGATGCTTTTGAGAAGTGTTGAAGGTAGTACTTCACTCGGCTGTGGAGTGGGAGGAGCCCATGGCATGCTGTGCAGTACAGCATGGAGATCTGTGATGGTGCAATGTATGGCACAGCAGGCATGGGAGGGACTGCCTGTGGCTCCCAAGTTGTTGATAGGATGGCCATGAGCAAGGCACTGTGCTTAATGAACACCCCTTGGCTCAATGGCA
Source organism: Pachycephala philippinensis (assembly GCA_013397055.1). Classification (NCBI taxonomy): domain Eukaryota; kingdom Metazoa; phylum Chordata; class Aves; order Passeriformes; genus Pachycephala; species Pachycephala philippinensis. Next base: position 1,296,198 of record VWZT01015009.1, read on the forward strand.
CGTTTATCTGTATATACATACTTAGAGATATATATCTATATATAGGTAGCTTTTGCTTCCAAAGATTCTATGTGTGTGCTTTGCCACCTTTATGTTATGTTGAGCTGGGTGTTGTCAGCATGGGTATAATGAGCAAGCAGGGAGGATGGCAGTCCTGGATCAACATACAGCCAGGGACAAGTCTTCCCTCTGGTTTTGGGGAATATTACCTGTGCTGCTGAGAAGGCAACTCACACTTTCTGTCTGCTGAATGGGTATTTCTATTTTCACATCGTGCTGTGAAGTCCATTTATTTTCAGTCTCAGGCGTAATATGCTTTTAGTGGAGGGTTTTCCCCCTGTGATTGCTTCCTGAATTAGTGTATCTTCCTTCACTTCGGCAAGGATTTTCCTTAATAAAAAGTTTCATCATCAGTTATTAGTTTCATATGACTGGTCTGTGAAACACACAGGATTATTGAAAGCGATAAAATTTGTGTTAGCTGTTTTCCTACATCATGATCAGAATGATCTCAGTTGTGTCTCAGTGGGTTTGATCATATAAATTTATTGCTGGTTACCCACAGTAAACCAACAAGCTGCAACTGTGTGACTGGAGCTCAGATGAACTTACCCATTTACACCCAAAGTGAATCAGGGAAAAAGCAGCTGTAAAATAAGTGCTCGTTTTGGTAACAATTGCTTTGCTTATAGTGGTTTTATAATTTTTTGTGGTTACTAGTGTCCATAACTTTTAGTCAGTGTTAGTAACATTAGGTTACAACTTCATATAATCCTGTTTTTAACCCAAACAACAAAAACGTTGATACTCAATACTGGTCTGTAGTGAAGTGGTAAAGGAGCTGTGGTAGAACACAGTGTGCTACTAATAGCACCTGATGAACTAGCGTGAAGTATCATATTATTAATTGATTCAATGAGTCCTTAGATCCTATGATACTTAAGAAGGTTAATTGGTTTCTTACAACATAACTGTACTGGACTATGTTTAAATGCATTATTTGATTATCATTTTCTTGAAATATCCACTTCTGAGATTTTCAGTCCCCCTTCACTCCTCAACCCCAAATATGTAGTTCTTTTTGCTCTGAAGCATTTTAAAAGCGTTAGCTCAAAGCACAGTGTTTCTTCCTTGTTTACATCCCTTGGGTTAGCTGTGAGTGGGTGCTGTGCTGGGCACAGTCCTCTTCTTGAGCTAAGCAGAATCATGCCTGTCCTGGCTGACAGTTCAGGTGGCAGGTAATGCTGAATGGTGCTTGCCTGAAATGAGTGATCAACTGTAATTGGTTTGGAACATTTATATTCCATATTAGTTTCCTCTTTTTTGTACAGACTGTATGAAGAGTGGCATGGAAGTGTCAAAATTTACTGGTTTTCATTGGACTCTAAAATAAAGTTGTTTTCATCACTTGAGAGGACAAGTGCCAGAGGGGTGGATCAACTTCACTGCAAGGCTGTTGGACACAGCCCGGCCTCACAGACAGGTTCCATTACTGCAGCTGGATGCTCTGGAAGGCCCTGCCATAAAGGGAAATGTGGCTGCTGAAGTAGTCATGCTGTAAGTCTCAGGAAGGCAGGCTGGGGCAAACAGCCCACGCGCTGTTCCCAGTGCTAATGCTCTGCAGAGTGCCTGAGCAAGCTCACCCAAGGTTCCTGTCCTAACAAGACAAAGTACTGCATTGTATATGAAAGGGAAAGTTTTAAGCTGTTTGGCTGCGTCCCCAAATTCAATTAATAGTGCTGGAACCTAGAGGTGGGGCGTGCATGGGCTCTGCAGCGCACACCGTGACTAATGTGCTGTGAACCACAGGTGCAGCAAGCCAGGAATGGTGGGAACATTTCAACATAGTCAACCCTGTCAATTCATCCTGTCACTCATCATTTTGCTTTGGGATAGCTGGTTTCAAAAAGAAAGAAATAGAGTAGAAGTCTCATATAAATTAAAATCGTAAACTGAAAGCTTGTGTGAACAAGATGGGAAAACTTCACAGAAAATTTTGAATAAAGATGGCAATACAATTATTTTTAACTATCTTCCTTTTGACAGGAGAACCTTCCATTCACAGGCATTCAGAATAGTGGGAATATCTACCCACACATATGGACATACATACCTACCTACCTGCACACTACACAGCCTTAGCGGTAGTATACAATTAAGGATGCTTCCACCTCTGGGTTTACAAATTCAGGAGAAATTAAGTAATTTAAGTCAAATTTCAGAAACGCTCACAAGTAGGTTACATTGTCAAGAATCTGTATGCTTTGACTACAGTAAGAAGCAACTGGTAAGCATTCACGGGAATAAAATTCCTCTGTGTATCCTCACATTAATTTTGATTGGCAAATAAGTTATTCATCCTTCAGAGTGGCTCCGTTCCTGATGATAAGAGTATCTTTCATCCTTCCTCCTCCTTTCATCTCTTTTCCCCACCCCAGTATATTGGATGTGCTGGAATAGAATCAAATATAAAAATTGTATCAATACACAGTGTAATGCATTTTAGGATTTTTGCATCTTTGCTGGAAAACAAAACACTTTGGACAGCTGGAGAATTACTTCTCTGATGAAATGTTGCAGATTTATTTATTTGTTTGCTTGCTTATTAATTATTTGGATCCTCGTTTGGGTGTCTTCATCCATAGTCTTTCTTAACCCTCTGTTTATTTTACACCCTTGTTTCTCAAAAAAATGCCAAGATGTTATTTTCATTAGGAATAAGGAGAAGACATCCAGGATTCATCCATTTTACCTTTCTGCTTGCTTTATTTTTAGCTTCCCTTGTGCCTCATTTAGAAAGCAGCAGCTGTTTCACATTCTGTATCACATCACATCCTTTCTAACAAGCCACTTTAGAGCATCCTCCCTCAGTATTTTGAGGGATGCAGAAGAGACTTACCAGTACTTTCCTGCTTCTTTCTCGTTGCACCATCATGAGCTGGTAATATGTCATCTATGTGGTGCTGTTCTGTATTGTCATAGGACTAATTTAATTAATTTTTATTAACAGTCCCTTAATTGAATTTTTGAAAGACGGATACAATTACAAGCACAGCACAGGAAGAGCATAGGAAGAATGCCTGGCACAGCTATACAAATAGATGTATTGCTTCAAATATTCCCCTGCTGTTGAACAAGGCATGTAATCTGTAAAGGATTATGTGTAAGAGGGAGAAAGATACTCAGAGCAATACTGAAGCTTATTCAAGTGGTCAAAGCGAGTAGAAAAGGAAAAAAAAAAAAGTCAGACACACTCAGAAATCCCATGAGTGCCTCCAAAGTACAGTGGCTCCTCTTCCTTCTCTCAGACACTCAATTAAAAATAAAATAAAAATTATCCTAATGCTTGTGCTCTGGAAGAGAGAGAGAGAAGGCTCCTTCAGGAGAAAGAGCCAAGGTGGCATTACAATCCACAAATCCCTAAGAGGTGGGCATAAAAAAGTGGGGACTACAAGCAAATAAGGTTTCCTAATAGCTCCAGTTGTTCAGTTACACAAAATGCCCATGTTGCATAAGGATCATCAAGTCCCATAGATGTGTTTTCACTGAGCTGGAGAGTTGCTGCTATTCCTGAGTTGCCACTTTTATTTCCTTTTGAATCTGTTTTAGGATAACTTGCTGGTAGGACACACTGATATAATACCATTAAAAAATACCTTTTAGTGAATGTGCCCTGTCTTCAAGAGCTCCCATCTCTTGGCTTATTCAGCATGTTATCCTAATTTGAATGTAGAAAGGCCATCTGCACAAGAAACCTGGTAGCTGAGCAAGCTGTGTCAGTCAGTGACCACACGTCCTTATGTTACTGATGAATGTGCTGCTGTAGAGTCTGTAGTAAGAGCAGATTCTTTCATCTTTTCCTGAAGGAAATGTCAGCAATCATTTCAAATTGTTTAAATGCCTTTTCCTAATGCTTTACATGCACTTTACAAAATGGGCACAACTGGGAGACGTGCTTTACTCCCTGGTAAGAAGGACTGTGATGGGAGAACTGGTGAATATAGACACAGACCCCCACCACATACATGCATGTGTCATGCTGGAATGAGGTACCATCAAAGTTTAAAAAGAATGGCTGCAAACAGTCTTATTCCAAGATAGAAGTGCTTTTTTGTAGGTAAACTGAATCTGCTCTGAAATGTTGGCTGAGCCTACATTTACTTTTGCAACTGGAAAACATTTAAAATCACATTTTTCTAAAGGGAAAGCAACTTTTTTCTTTCCTTGGGTTGCTTAGGCCAAATGGACCATTTCATTAAAGATATGTTCTAAATTCTGTTTCCCAGACACAAAAGCCATGATAATCCAAAAATGTGCCTTCTTGTAGGCCTTTCAATATGATTTCCAGTACAGTTTAAAAAAAAAAACTAGTAGTATATGAGATGAATCCCAGATAACTGCAGTGTAATGTCTAGTGGTTTCATTTTCCAGGGATATACTCATAAAAGTTCACTTTTAGGGGTCTAAAGTAATCTTCATTTTATGGGGCAATTAAAGACTTCTGTTTTGATGTTGTCTGCTGTTCTCTGTGGGATTGATTCAGAATCAAATACATACTGTAGAGGAGAATTCAGCATGACAGTTTGCTGCTGGCATTTTTCATGGAGAATTGCAGTATGCTCCCAGATGGAAAAGAAACTTACACGGGAGTTCTATTTTTTTATAGGTCTATATTATAGCTAACCATTCATCTACTTATCACTGCAGGTACATGGAACACTGCCTGGTTTTGGAGTCTTTCCACTTTATAAAGTACAAGTTATGTTAATATTTTTTGACACTTGAGTAAGAAAAATTCTTACATTTTATCAAATTCAAGACAACTGACTGCTCTTTGATTATTTCCAGACCCACATAGTATCAGTCACAAAGGTAATACAGTATGAGATTTAGGGTTCTGACAGACATGTGTCCACAAATGAAAATCATATTGCTGGAGCTGTGTCAGCCCCTGCCTCTCTGAAGGACGGCCGTGCCCTGAGTGAACATCTGATTTACTTCTGAATCAGCTCCACAGTGGTTGCAGTTTGCTATATTTTGTGTTTTGTAGGTAAGCCTCTGGTATTTTCACTTTGCTCTATATCACTCTAAAAAAAAATGAGTGGTTGTCCAGAAACTGGTTGAGAAGTGGCTGAGATATTTGGCTAGCAAGAGGTAAGGGAGGGATGGCAACAGTGTCTATCTCAGCTCTTGCTCCAAGTCCCACTGTTCTTGCTGGCACTCAGTCCCAAAGCTGGTGCAGTCCTTTGGTGAACCAGTGAGTGGTCAAACAGGCTGCAGACCCCTCTTGGCAGCAATTTGGGTGTAGGTGCCTGTGCTCTGGGAGCTGTAAATCTGTGCTGCCTTGGGGAGGAGCCCGGGCTCCCAGCCCTGCCTGCCTCAGCCCTCTCTGAGGGAACAGCAGTGTGAAGGGCTGCCTTTTGTTTCCTTTTTAAGGGGTCTTCACTAGCAAAGAGACCATAAGCCTTAAACATCAGGATGAGCTAGGCAAGGGTCAAAATCTTATGAGAGAAAATGAGTAACAAGGACGTCACAGACCATCTCCTGCCTTATTTGGAGTTGTGCCCTGGGTATGTCATCATTTTCCCTTCTCTCTCACTGAATCCTCTTTTTTTATATATATTTTTAATGGTAGTCTTAATGACAGTGAAATGGATGAGTGCAGCACCTGTTAAATGCCAGCTTCCCCTTGTATGGCATCCATCTGTAAATGCACTTAAAACAAACATCTGCTTCCAGAAATTACTTTCTGACCTGTGCTGGCTTTTTCAGTGTCTGCCAAGCTTTTCATCACCTTCCCCAGTAATCCCAGTAGGTCCACAAAAAGGTAAAGATCCTTTTTCATGTGACATTGCAGCCACTTCAACTGGCTTGTTGAAACTCAAAAGTTACAACTGGAGGAGCAATACAACCCTATTCACAAGAAAGAGAAAATTTTTCAGTTGTGAAGGTTATCACGTATGTTAGGCATACATAACCCAGGTTACTTCTACATTATAACCTGGATCCCACAAAAATTAAAATTGATGTAAAGTACCTTTTTCAGCTAAAATTTGAATTGGTGGGTGAGTAACTAAACAGTAATCTTGAAAGGCAGAACGCTACAGAGACTGTCATACAGCCACACATTAATATGTGGCCATTCCCTTCTGAAAACAAAATACTGAACTGGGTTTTAAATACCAGCTTGCACACAGTATGACATGTAATATTTTGCATAGGCTTGATGACTTAAAATGTGTGTTTATAGCTAATGGATGTTATCAGAGCTCTGCTGTTATCCCTGAATCAATTTGGCAAAAGGTTCATATTCTTTAGCAACTTGACCACTTTCTTTCTCTCAATTTAATTAAAATGTCTTGGATCATTCTTCGCAGAAACAGTTTTAAGACTCTTGACCTGTTAACATGTTTCTTATATTTGAAGTACTGAGAAAGCCAAGAATTTTTATGTTGTCATGTTCATACAGAATTTGTATCTGTAAATCTGAGGTCTTGTGAATTTCATAGACTTGTATTTATACCTGTATTATGTCCCTGTGGTGTTATGCATAATTTAAAGGTTATCTGAAGCCCCTCCATACTGCCTGGAAACTAGTTTTTCTTTAAAAATAGTTTTCAGTCTGTGAAGAGATGCTGCCAGGCATTCATATTAATATTTCTATAAAAGAAGGAAATACTTTCTCACATGTGATTAAAATGTGGAAGTCATTAACACAGGAAAGCCATTGAGTCCAAGAATTTAACAGGACTTCTGAAAGGTTATAGCCATCAACAATATACAGGGTTGTAATTAATACGAGTAAGTAATTTGGAAAAAATGCTAATCATAGTGTTCATGGATTCAGTTGGTCTGCAGCTATCAGCTCCCAGTTGGACTGAGACTGCTTTGTCAGCCTCCATAGTTTTCTCTTTTCTCCGTACAGCATCTGGCACCAGCCAGTGCATGAGACAAAACCCTGGGACACGCACATTTGCTGTGACATGGGACATACACACTCCCTGCCTGCCTCCTGGCTGATTTAAAGCCTGTAACTTGTGTAGTCATTGATCACACTGTGCCAGCTCTCCGTGCGTACACAACGCCCTGCTGCTCCCTGCGTGTGGGAAGCAAGGCACGAGGAGCTTTTATTACTAGACTGAATCAAATGAGGAGATGATGTTCACAAACAAATAAAGCAAAGTAGATACAGATACTTCCCACTTTCTTCTAGGTTTGACAACTCTTTCTCATTCCTGTGTTTTGGCTGTGGCCAGGCACGTGCTCTGCACTGTCCTGCAGGGTCATGCACAGTTGCAGCAAAGCAGCGGAAAACAAAGGAGAGGGAACATGCAGTGGTGCACGGGGAGCAGAGTAAAGCCTTTTCTGTATGCACCAGAGAGAACCATCACGCTGCTGGCACTTCACATGTCAGATTTGCTTTGTGTCTGAGAGCCTGAATGAGCTGTGCTGACTGTAGAGCTCTGCACCAGACTGTAGGAAAGAACATCAATGCCATTGTATTTGGCACCTGTAGTAAAGATGTGATGCAGAGAGTAGACATGGAAAATAGACACTCTGCAGGTAATCTGTCCAGAATGGGATCAAGGCATGCTTGTGACAGCACAAATAAGCTCCCTCCGAGTTTGTGAAGCTCTTTGTCTCTTTAATTTTCTCAGGAAGAAAAAATAAAAGAAAAAACCTAAATTTCTTGATAATGTTCACAGAAATAAAATCAATTTAAAAATAGCTTCACAGTCAGTATTTATTCTCACAGTCTGAGAAATGCAATGTGGAAGGAAAGATAAAGCAGTCTTTCCCTACCAATAAACAACAAGTAATTTTCAAATGATAATGACTACATGAATTCCAGTTGCTGGAGGGGATGCTGATGATGAGATTGCAGCAGCATCTGTGGCTGCGTTCAAGGGAGAGCACTCTTGCTCACCAGCCGCCTCTGTTCAAGGAAAGTGCCCAGGCAGATGGGTAGCAACACACTGCTGGGGCACTGCAGCTCTTCAGGTGAGTTTGGTGTGCCATCCTGGGGGGATCTTTATTCATGGGGTCACCAGGAGGAAAGGAAGAAGGCTGGACATGAGCGGATGTGTTACGGGTTGTGTTTGTTATGCCTTGGCTGAGCAGTGGAGTTGTAAATGATTTCTTTGCCAAAAATGAAAGTTCACTACAGACTGGCCTTGTTTTGATTAGGAAGAGCTGGGGGGCTATACCATAAGAGTAAATAAAGCTTATGGCTTTGCCTGCTAGTTTGTTCACTTTGGCATTAAAGAGGTTATATTCTAACTGGTTTTTAATTTCTGTTACCATTTTTTTGGTTTTAGTCTTTTTAGGATTTTCTCTGTATGTGCACAAAAAACTTTCCATGATGGTGGCACTTCTACAAATTTTTTAGTGGTTGAAAAGGAAGTTCCCCTAGGCTGTGTCTGTACTAGATGTTTGTGAGAATAAAAAAGCGTTGTGCTAACTTGTGTTGGGATGCAGAAATTTATTGCCTTCCCCTTTTTTTTGTCCTTTCATATACTTCATTTGGGAAAAATACTACCCACTAAACATCTGTTTGGGGGTTAGTTTGTTCTTCAGATTGAAAAAATGTGTTTCCAAATAGAGTTGATTTTAATTAGATGGTTTAACAACACTTCTGGTGCTTTTGTGAATATATTGTTATCCATTGTTCTATTACAGAAACTGTGGTTAGGGAAGTGACTTACTGCAAGTTGATAGAGAAAAAATTGTGAGAAATGGAGAAAGTTGTATAAAAATGCTGATACAGCTTTCATTATGTAATAGAAGATGTTTCATGCAGTGTTATTTTTGAATTTCAGTTATATGAGACTAATAAGAATCAGTTACCAATTTCAAGTTCCATTATCCTGGCAGCACCTCGGCTCCTTTTGGCAAATCATTTAACCTTCTCTGCTTCCTATCTAACAATTAAAAGTGGAGATCTTACTTAATTTATTTCCCAGGTGTACCTGAAGTATTTCATTCATATGTGTAAGTACTTTGAGAATAATTTTATTTATAAATAAAAAGTACATAAATCTTTATTATATTATGGAAGGATATATATTTGTAGGATACATATTATACTCTCTATCAGTTAACAAATTTTTATGTGACTTCCTTTGTCAATTAAATCTGTCTTGACAACTTGTTAACTTGTGGTTCTCTCTCAGTGAACAGAAATTAGGTTTTTAGTATCTTCTTAGAGAAACTTTGAAAATCTGTACTGCCCTAAGAGAGTTAAGTCCCACATTCATGGCTAGAATTTTTTTTTTCTCCTTACAGCTATTAGTGCTGTTAAGATGTCTTACAAAGGACCTGTCTCTTCTAAACGCTTGAGTTCATCACAAGTCAGTAGCTTTCAGCCTTTTTCAAAAATTTCTATGTTCCTCCATTTTCCAGGAGAAGTGTGAGCTCCAGCATAGGTTATTTGAGGCTTGTTTTTCTTAGCAGCTTTGTGAAGACTTCTTAAAATAGTGGTTCAATAGACTACAGGAGGAAAATTGCTGATCTAAGTAATACCCTTCTTTTTTCTATTTTGTTCCTTGTCAGAGGGGACCACGGTACATTCTGGTGCATTTCTAGAGGACACACTATATTGAACAGTGTGTGTTGCCAGAGTTCTGCAACGGAATTGTGACTCAGAATATCTGATTTACGCAGACGGTTTAATAATTCTGTGTCCTTGTATCCATCCAAGCTGGATCTATTCTGATCTTCTGAGTTAGGAACAAACAGAAAGGAAAAGCCTTTGAATTCTTCAGTGCAGCTAAGATGGCATTGACCAAGCATATCAAAGCAGGAATTTGTCTGGAGATCAATGGGGTGAAACTGTGTAGGGTTAGAAAGCACCCACATCCAAAATTACAATATAAGGTGCTTCTTTGATTTGTCTATTTCTTGTTTGCTTCGGTCTGTCACAAAATAATGTATATTAAGTGATGCAAATGGAAAATAATTTAAATTGTTTATCCAACCAACAAGTGACCCGAGAAAGTAGATATAGAAACTTGAACCAACAAGGTTAGAGATGCTCACAGGTCGAGGTTTGTACATGATGGCAGTACAGTGATAGTGACTGATGCTGGTGCCCAACACAGGTGATCATTCTTTGGAGACAAGCTTCCCAGGCTCTTCTTTCTGACACTTCCTGTGGTATCTACAGAAAGCTGAACTGCACCTGTGAAGTGTACATCCTAGCTGTTACTGTTTTCCAGTCCTGAAAACTAGATCATGTCTACTTAGATGGGATTAGCAAAGTGTAGTCACCTCCTCTTCCACTTATTTCCACTTCTGTTGTTTTGAGGTGGTTTCCAAAAATCTAATACCCTTTGGCATCACAAAGGTCATCACCGGCACTTAGTTTAAATCAAGTAATGAGACCAAGCCAGTTTGGCAATTTAACAGTCAAAAATAAATAATTTTAAGGAGTTCTTTGATATAATACCTTTATGTGCTTTAGAAGCAGTTCTTCCTGTATTTATACACACACACACACACATTGTCTTTGCCTGATCATCTTTGCCTAGGAAGCTTTACTTACTCAGATATCAGTGGATCCAGTTAATTGTAACCAAAAGGGCTAGTATGGCAGCAGTTTTATGTGCTTTTATTCACCACAGTTGTACAATCTTTTTGGATTTTTCCGCATTGTAATTTGCCATGAAACGACTGGATGATGCTCCTGATGCTCTTCTAACATGGCATGCTGAGAAGGGTATAGTTTGTTGCATGTTGAGCACGCACATTTGCTTCACATAGTCTACTGCTGTCACTGTCTCCAGTTTCTGGGCTGTAATTGAGGTTTTATCAAAGTTATGAAGCTTTTAACCAAAATAGTGAAGATCAGCAGCACAAAGCGGACTTGCTCCCAGGGTTTGCAGAACAGCACTTCTAAAGAAACATTTGGTATAAAATAAACAGGTTTCAGAGGAGATGAAGGGTGTCCAGTCCCTGAGCAAATACAAGGCAGCTGAGATGGGTCACCCAAGACCTCTCCCCTCTGAATACCACAAAACTTGCTCTGTTTTCAGCAGAAACTGAGCTGCTGGCACAGTTTGGACACCTCCTCTTTACCAGCAGACCCGAACACTGAACAAAGCAGGAGAATTATGTACCCATGAACATCAGATGCTTTAAATATTCCTGTTGCTGAAACAGCACTTGAGAAAAATGCCTTTATCCTCTGGATTTATTCCTTCAGAGGCACGTTTCCAGCAGTGTCTGATATATTGGACACTTCAAGAACGGGAACAGCCCTGGGAGCGTCTGACATCAGGACTGAGCTGCAGGGAAGGATTTCTTCTGGATGAGGAGGTGATTTTGTAGAAGAGGCAGTGAGCAAGAGTCATCTGCCAGGGATTCTGTCTAAAGCCCAAGAGGGAAAGGAAAATCAGGATGTAGGCCTTGGTCAAGGGAGCAATTACTTCTGGAAATGGATTTGAGTGGGCTGGGATGAAGGAAATGTTTTGGAACAAGTCACCTGGAATTTGTAGTCCTCATTTTTTTCTCTACCCCTTCATTTCCTTCAGGAATGGTTGGGGTTTTTTTTGAGGGGTTGTTTGGTTAAGTTGGGTTTTGTAGCTTTCATTTTTGTAGCATTTTGTTTATCAATTACCCTGTGTAGGGTAGAATACTCAGTGAAACATGGTGTGTTGTGGATTGTATAGAATACAGTGCACTCAACTAACACCATCTAATGTCCTGCCTCAGAGAGGTGTATTTTTTCAATTAAAATGTAATATATTGTTTCCACTGTACTGTTATCACGGGGACCATTTTCTTCTGCTTCAAGTGTGGTTTTATAAATTCTAAGATGAAAATGAGTTGAGAGAACTCTGCCAAGAGGAACTGCAGTCATATATGTGAGTCATAAATATTTTACTTAATTGGGGAAATTGCTCATTCTTTTACAGATTACATCTATTCCTAAATATTTTATTTAATAGCTAGGAAAATGTCCTTTCTGGGTCTTTGGTGCTTCAGCACATCACTAACAGCAGCATTTGAGTTCCAGTGGTATTACACTGACTGATTCACCAAGAAATCCCTTGCTTCCTTTGGGATATGCACCCACAGATCTCTCCAAAAGCTGTACTGGACAGATGTGGACTATTGTGTGGGTTTTGATTTTTCCCTAGGGTGCCCAGGAGATCACTTTTGGTTCAGATCATTTCCACTCAAGATGAGTAATTTGTTGGGTCCTGGTAGTCCTTCAGAGCGTGTAGCAGGGCACAAGTTGTTTCTGCCTAACTTGAGCACCTGGCAGCAAGGCCAATTAAGATTGTATAATCAATATTCAGTACTTCAGTAAGTTCATCCAGATGCTGAGAGCAGAGGAGCAATGTCCATGCATTTTGTTGTTGTAAATCCTTTCTCAAAAATCGAACAATTGCCAAGAATGTGTAAAACATCAAAGTAAGGCAATTATAATACAATAATTGATGCCAGATGGACTTCTGCACCTGATATCAGTCAACATGCCAGTGAAAAAGAGCCATTTATTGCAAGGAATACTACAGCATATGTTGGGGTAACATCAGCATCTTTCAAACATTATTTTAACCATTTTGAAAGCTGCTAATGTGTTGAGTTTCTTGCTGTGGTTGTTCTTAGACATTGCAACAAGATCCTTTTTTGTTAAAGATTTCCTGAGAAGGAAATATGATCTTCATTCTCCCTAACTCCTGTGGCCATCATCAGGTTTGGCAAAATTTCATTAAAACTTACAAGTAAACCATTATTTAAACACTGACTAAAAATCATTGGTTAGCTGCTTTTAGAAACCTTTGTTATCTTCAGGCAATGAAAAACAATGAGATAATATTTTCTTAAACATTATGTAGCTATTAAAGTAAATTTTTAAAATACGTTGCCATTTCCAAAGCTGAATTTATTAGTTTGTAAAGGTTGATATTTTTTGAAGGAAGCACGAACTTGCCTCCATTGTGCATCTGCTTTTCCTGATACGAGATTTGGAGGTTTATTTGCTTTTAAGAGGTGGTGAAAGGTCACTTGAGCATCAGTTCAGGCTTTGGTATGGTTTCGTTCCCCTCTGTAATACGTGGCGGGTGAATGAGATGAAAACTATATTGTGCATATTTTGTTTTGGCGATTTTGTGCTGATGTTTGTCTTGTAATTATGGGGAAAAAATGCTGTTTTCTTAACTATTCTCTTTTGTTATTTTCATGTAATTTTATTTTTTTCCATCGTTCAAAACCTGAGCTACCTTTGAAGTGATAGAGCTCTGCAGACTGGAGGAATTTTCCAGTTCTGTAGAACAAACTTCAAGCTGATCCATACTTAGTGTATGCTGCCTAATTTTTCTGCACCCTTTTCAGTGCACACTGAGTGCCTCTGCATGCTGTAGGACAGTCCAGTTTGAAGATGAAATAAGTGACTGCTCACTGGAAGTGTTTGTACAGTCGCATTCAGAGTGCTGTAGTCCTACCCACTACCCTCATTGCATGGGTAGTCTCATGAAATATTTCCGAGTATAGGTTTAAAATGGAGAGTGCAGGGACCATGAGGGATCCAGTGAAAAGATATGCACACTCTTCTCCAGCCATGTAGTGCAGTGAGGTGACTGTAAATCTCTCTCTCCTGCTCCATGGATGCAATTCCCCTGCTGCCAGTTTCCAGTGCGTGGCCAGCACCACACGTGTCAGTGGGAGTAATTGGCACTCAAGATAAAGTGCACCTAAAGGCAGGGAAGACTGGAGACCTGCAAGGATTTCTTCAGAAAGTTCTTCCATTCACGTTTGCATGCCCTGAGACTGACAGATGCACTGAAGGGGAGCAAATTTCTGGTGGTGGATCTGTCTTCCAGAGCTCTAACTCACACTAGGAAACGTTATTGAAACCCTGAAGCATAGCTCCTTCGTGCTGTGCCTCAGGATTCCAACTAGTTCTGGCACGTTGACCATAATGCATACAGGTTTATAGCACTATTTATAAATCTCTTGAGTTTCCTCTTGTATTGTTTCTTGCTGAGGGAGTGTGGGATGTGCAATTCATCCCATCAGATTTTATTGAGGAGTTATCCACAATCATGTGCATGCTGGATTCTCTTGAGAAACAACATCTGTTTTCTGCAGTATTTCAAGTTTGAAATGGTTGTAAGTTGTCATAGCTTGTTTAATTAACAAAAGGATACAATTAAATAATGCGAGTTACTTGCATTTCTTGTCAAACACAATATTAACTCCATAAGCCACAGAATAGGGAGGTTTCCTCAATAAGCTATTTGCTGATTTTTCAGTATTTTCTAATCAGTTGTTTGCCGTACTTTATGTAAGTACAGATTCCTCTGGTTTTCTTTCTCTCTTCAACAGAAACCATGTTGTGCCTGTAAAACAGACACTTCTTGTCTTATAGGTGAAAAAGACACTAAACATGAGTTGGATGTGGTCCTCAGGACCATCTGTTTTGTAAATCATGCCATTGTGCTAACATTGTTAAGTCAATTTCAGGTTCTGTTAGGATCTTTTCATATAGATAAATGAAAAAATATAGATACATATATGGATGGGTACACACTTCAAGGCAGGATATGTCAACCACTGATAGGCATTTGTGTGATAAAAAAAGAAAGCTAAGCAGCATGGTTCCCCTTGGGACCATAACAAACCTGGCGAGCAGAGTCTTGGTGCTTGACTGTGTACAACTGTTATGTAGATCTTATGGCCAACTAAAATTACAAGTCAACACACAACTGTTATTTAAATGAAACTCAGTCACTCTGCCAGTAATAGTGCATGCATTTGTGGAGAGGGTGTGGAGCAACACTTTCATATGACTTCCCTGAAAATAACTGGCATTCTCCATTTGTAAGGAAGCTCATTATGGTTTTTTTGTTCAGTCATGTAAGTAAACTTCAGGAGGATCGTAAATGCCTAATATAACAGTAGCCTTCAGGCATTCTTAACTAAAATTGTATTTTATCTTCCACCAGCTGTGCATTTCCAGGAGTGTAAATGATCCTTAGGATAAGCTGACTGTAAGACTTGCTGCTCTTGCCTCCTAAACACAGAGAGCCATAGTAACAAATAGCATTGTATTTTTCACATCATCTTTCTGCAGTTGATTCGCTCTCATGGATGTATGGACAGTTGCACAGTTTGTAGAGAAAATGATCTGTTCCTACAAAACTAGTTCCTATTAATTCCTAAATTACTTGTATAACTTCTTTTTTCTTTTTTCCCTGCGTAAAGCATCCATATGAATTGCATTAAGCCTATTTTCTTTCTCCCAGGAAAAGTGTGATAGTAGCAGTTTTGTTCAAATTAAGTACTGATTATTTCAGCTATCTAAATCCAGTTTGTGATTTTCCGTGGATAAAGTGCTGTCATTCTCTGCTTCCTACCCTGTCCTTTTCTCACAGCCACGCTGTGCGATGTTGTATAGCTACCAATCTATAACCCAAATGTTGTGATATTAGAGTGGAGAGTTGTGCTGATCTCTGGGCAATATATAGAGAATGTATATTTTATGAGATGCCAAGCAAGCTGCTGTATGACAATAAATTTCTGTGGGTTTTTCTTGTGCTGAACATACCTGCTAATTACCGAAGTGGTTTACATTTTAAGCATATTTTCTCTTTCGTTGTTCATTCTCCTTTTTTCAGGTTTTAGAAGTGAAGTAGTTTTAGTAAGTAGTTACCTCAGAAAGCCCTGGAGAGGTGGAGATAGTCTGCTGTGCACTGTGCAGGTACTGAATGTGCTACAGCAGGGGGGGTGGTTGGCTTTCCCCGACCCCGTGCACAGAAATTTGGGCTCTGGTGACTGAGGTCAGGGAGAGGGATGCCTCTGGATCATGCCTGCTGGAGTAAAGACCAGCCTGTGAACCCACTCATTAATGCCTTCATTCAGCATCATGGAAAATGGTGAGAGGGAAGAGGATCATCCTGAGCCTGCAGCCATGTGGAAAGCCAGTCAGGTGAAGGCTCGCTGCAGCCTTGCAGCAGACTGAGCCCTCTTTTCTTTCCTGCCTTTGTGGTTGGAGGAGAGAAGTGGAGGGCTGGAGCGGGAATAATCGGTAGTAATCTCCTCAGCCAGCCAGCTATCTCCTCCTATTGACCTTGATGTAATGAAAAAGGGATAGATTCTTCTGCATGTTACCTCAGTGTGCCCAGATAATGAGAGCAGAGAGTAATGATCATAAATCTACATGGCTTTGCCTGTTTGAAAGTCTGGGCCATGGGAAAAATGACAGTACATAGTTTATTTTCAGTCTGTAATTCACCTAAGTATTTGTCCTAAAGTGTTTCTTCTGGAGGTTTTTTTTTTTTTTTTTGCCTTGTACTTCATTTTATGCAGCAGTGGTTTTAATTCAAATGAACCTATTCCCTTTTGTTGACTTCAGTTTTCAATATGAGAATAGTTGTATTTCCCAAACCAGCAATAAACTGGTTTGATATTTGCATTTTTTTAAATGTAATAGCTTTTCATTAGTTAATACAGTAGAGTTATACTAGTGTAGAATTGTGCCTATGAAAGAAAAAAGCCCAAAATACAAAATACATATGTAGGACTTGTATTTAGTATTTCTTTTTCTAAAAAAATAAATAAGGCAAAACTCCTCTAAATTAGCTATGTTTTAAAAAAAAAAAAAAAGTAAAAAATAACTTGGAATTTGGGAGTTTACTCTCAGATGTTGAACTGCCATACACAAAGTAACCAGAAAGTTGTCTTTGGCAATTTGTTCATTCCCCTCCCAGTGAGATGTAATTCATTAAGGCAGTTCCTTGTCAAACATTAACTCAGAAACTGGAAGGAATCTGAGACAGAAAATTATTAAGGAACCCTAATGATGTAGTAGTCCAACTACCCTGGCCAATGGATGAAGAATAGTAAGTAGCAAGGTGTTTTAGTACTTAATTTACATACAAGGCGGTGTCAACCAATAAATGATGTCATGCAGTCAGAGGCAGGGCTTGGTCCATGCAAACTGACAGTTTTGCCTTTTAATCCTACTACGTACAATAACAAAACATCAGGAAGGACTATATTTAAAAACAGAGGAAATGTACTGAGCCACTAGAAGAGCTTGTTGCATTGTTTTTCCTCTGAGCTAGATCTCAAGTGAGATGAGGGCTGCACCAGTACTGAGCTCCCAAGGCGCCTTTCCCCCTTCTCAGTGTGAGATTAACCTCTGAAATGGCAGCAGCATTCTTTCTCTGGAGTAAATAGGACTGTGCTGGAGAGGTCTTGCATTTTGCTTGTATTCCCATGATGGAGTCATTACATGAGTGTTCGGAGCAAAGCTGAAGCATAAGGGAGATCCTGACCCTTCCAGTGCATATGCAGCAGATCGGGTTGACAGAACGAAACACAGTCTGACCCAGAGCGAGGCGGGCCTGGAAGTCTGGCACTGTGCAGCAGCTAGGATGGTGGTCATAAGTTTTTCCTCTTTCCAGGCCAGTTATCCTGTTGGGGCTTGCCTTTGGCCAGAGAAAACACTGTAGCTGAGGTGTGCTTCTAGGGGAATTAGGGAGGATAGAGGGAGGAAGCTGACCTCTCTGCTGGAGAGCTGGAGGTGATGGCTGGCCACAGTGTACTCTGGCTGCTCCCCTGCTGCAGCCTGGGGCCTGGTGGTGATCTGGGCATGTGGTAAGCAGATTTAGTCCATCAGCCAACCAACCCTGGCCACAAAAACTTGTATTGACATCAGTTCAGTGTGTTGAATAAGGTTGGTTGAAGTAAGATGAGTGCCAAAGCCAGCTCCAAGAGGGAATCATCCCAGGGGTTCCCAGGGCGAAAATGTCCCCTTTCAGCAAGCTGTTTCAGCTCACTCATGAAGACATACCCAAATCTGACCCTTTGTGTAGGTTATTGTCTTTGGAGTGTTTCTGGTACTCAAGCCAGTGTAATTTTTTTTTTTTCTACACAGCCATGTTTGAAGGTTACCTCCTGTGGTCAGGTTAACTACCAGTTTTAATGAACTCTGCTGGCTTGCCCCAGTGAAAAGTTTGTTCCTCAAAATCTAGCAAATAAGTTTTAATGCTTGAAGACTCTCAGCCAGCAAACAGTCAAGCTAAGTTGAATTTCAGGTTTGTTTTCAGATGTTGTAAGGTCTTTCATCAATCTAAGCATTTATATAGGGCCTATTATAGCAGGGCCATTCTCCACTTACGAGGTTAAGATATTGATAGGGTTTAAGGAGTAATTAAGCCCAAACTTCCTTGAATTAGTGGAAATATAGTGACATATTAAGGGTGTGAATGCAAAGCAACCCAAGTTGATCCAAACTGGTCCTGTTTTAAAACTGTCCCACAGGCACAGCCTTTACCCTGTGCCAGTGCTGCCACTGGGAATGGGGAAGCCCTTCCTGGCTTAAGGGGCTGAAACAGGAGAAAATGAAGCAGATCAAAAAACAGCATTATTCTGCCAAACCTGCTCTCCAGATATCTTCTTTGCAAGGGAGAAGCAAGGAGTCCTGAGGCAGGCAGTTAGGAAACTGGGAGACGTCTGATTAAAGGGGCTTAAACTACTGTGGACCAGCGCCTCGAGATTTCCATGTCAGTCATGTGCCTTTAATTGCTGCTAAACATGCCAATTTCAAATAATAGTGTAAGTAGCCTGAACAGACCTGTAGTTAACTGTGTAATTTAACTCCATGAAACTATTGAGATGTTTAAAAGTATGCAGATGCTAGTGTCTTATGCTAGATCAGGATCTTAATTATGCATAGTTTGAGATAATTGGGTTGCTTTGGCTTCGTATCTCAACCTGTTAATTCTAACTACTAAATTAGGATTCAGCTGTAATTCCTGTATGTTTAGTAGAACTATTTTAATTTGTTCCTGACATTAGGTAAGTGTTGTGATTAATTCTGCTTCTGTGTTCTGGTTTTCTGTGGGAGAGGTCTGAGTGCAACACATTCATATCACCAGGTAAATTCAGACAATTACTTCTTTGCCCTTTGCTGTGTGAATTTTTTTTTCAGGAGATATAAATGGATACATGTTCTGGATAAATATTTTGAGGAACAAGAAAGTCCCTAGGGGTGTTCATTTTGTTACAGAATTTATTCTTAGGTTGCTGTGCTAGCCTGTAGTTTGTGGCTTTTGTTTTCTCTTTCTTGTCTTCTAGAAGCTCATACTTAAAAATTCATTTAAAAAGTACCAAGTTTGACATTTTTAACAGAAGCAAAAAATGTGGTGACGATCACATCTGTAGTCGAGCCTGTGTTGAACAATCCAGCCTTTCTCTTAATCTAAGGTTTACATGCAAGGGTAGGCTGATAATCTGCTTACAGGTGCAGCAGTATAACTGAATGTCATTGTTTCCACAGATGAGCACCATGCCAGGACTGCCCACAAGGCCATGCTTCTATGACATTGACCTTGACCCCATCACAGAGCAAGTGAAAGGATTGTTTTGAGAGTGACGTCCAAATTCAGGTCGGTCAACAGCCTTTATTTTCCTGTTCCAGCCTGGGGGAGGATGTTTGTCCCTAGATGTGTGTAAGAAAGGTTGTCAGGAGTTTATCTAGGCTGTAGTTTCAGTAAGGATTTCACACACTTTGGGGGTATATTTCATAATGTGCACTTTATCACGTGGGTTTCTCATTTGCTGAATGGTGACTGGCACTTTGCTGGTGCCCACTAATGGTGCCTTTTGGATTTCCTGGCACTGTCAGTTTGGCATCAGGAGGAGCCAGCTCTGCAACTGTACCGCTCTTGGCTGTGGAAAAAAGGCAGTCTGAAGAAACCATGTCATCTTACTCAGCTCAAAAGAAATACTCTTTGATACTACGCTCACATGGCAGTGTGTGTCTGTCATCACGTAGATATCAGGGAAGATACTTCTCAGTTTGTTCATGAGCTCTGCTTTGTTTTTTCACGTTCTGTTTTCGTAACTGTTTTCATCTCTCTCAAATGGTAATAAGCATTTCAGGAACACAAAGCTGTCCTCTTGGCCTGTTTTTCATGCTGGATTCTCTCCCTTTTCCTCAAAGGTTGCAGTTCCCCCACCACCTCCTCCCTTTCTCTAAGTACTTAATCTTCTTGGTGTCCTGCTTTAATTTTGTGCAGCACATGTTCCTCACTTAAAAATACAAGATGTTATGAAAATATTTCATGCTACTCTAGTTTAACCTTTTAACATAATAAGTGGAGTAAGAGAGAATGTAACCCTGGCTGAAACAAACCATGTGTGCCTGTGATGGGATTCTCTCCTTTCATCGCTTTGCTCTCTCCCCCAACAGATTGGTCTGGAGACCAAAAGGGTTTTTCTTTTTTAAGACAGAACAACCCTATTACTATGAGCTAATAGGACTGTGATGGGACCCCAAATCAGCCACAGTTTTGAGGTGGATGTGCCCAGGTGCTTCAGCCCTGCTTTAGCAATCCTTGCCTACTGTGGATTGAGAGAAAGGGCTTTCATTTTCTGTTTCTGTGTTTTGATGGATTGTTCAGAGGAGGGGAGAGCTTTGCACTACCCAACCAGACCAAGTGAACTGTTCACTTGCCCACATGTGAATGCCACAATATTCACGTAACACCTGGTGAGAGCAGATTCAGCCAGTTTGTGTGTGCCAGTCAAGACAAGTAAAAAGCTCTTAGCTTGAAAGTTAACCTGCATGCACAGCTAATTACTGCCCTGTATGCAAACCATCCCTGACTGTTCTGTGGCTGGGTAGTGTTGCACAGACCACTCCTTGGCATATATCCCATTTTTGTTACTGATACACATGATACATCTGACAGCTTCATGCATACATATTGATTCATCATGTGTCAGCCATGTAATTGCTTCTGAATCATTTGAAATTACTGTAGAATCCTAATGTGAAATGTATATGCAGATTCACATAGCCTGCTTAATTGGGTGTTTACTGCATAGTCTTACACAAATCCATCCAAACCAGGGACTGATGAGTTTGGAAGAACAACGGTAATTAAGCAGACAAAATACCCCATTCCAACTGTGAAGGCCTTTCATTGGAAGCTGTGCATGAAATGAAAATGTTAAACTTGGCTTTTAGTCAGTGATGGTATTTTGTCAGATGTAAAAAGAAATGCTAATAAAGTCATGAAAACATAAGAGTCAGGTAGGAAATAACATACATATCCAACTGTTAATAAATTATTTTAATTTCTTTATGGAGGTTTTGTTGGCATCTGATGGATGAATGATTCATTAAATTTAAGCCTTTTGAAGAAAAAAACAGCTTGATCATATATATTTTTTATCGATATAGGCACATACCTGTGTTCCTACCTTTAACAATCTAAATAAATGCCTTGAGACTATGGTAATACCCAGTGAGCACCACACAAGGTAGTCAGGTGTTCATTAGCTCTAAAATTCATGTGTTTCATGTGCTAGATTTGTACATTGCTAATTTTGGAAGAAGAGAGAAATAATATTCTCATGTAGTCTTTACTCCCAACTTTCTGTAGAGAAGTTTAGTAGTATCCTTTATTTTCACACATTCACTGAAGTGAACGCACACTGTGGGTGATACTACGCTTTGAGATCTGTGTGCGTTTGTTTCTGTGATGGCAGATTGAAGGATTCTTTTTCATTTAATTTGAATTCTCCAGCATTTTAGTGTATGATGTAATATTACTAATAATATGGTGTTGTGCCAGCTTATTAGGACTGATTCAGATCTTTAAGATGTTTTAATTGAAAAATATTTAGAGATTTGTGGAAGAGCTGCAGATGTTTCATTATAAACATGCCTGCAGAGCTGAGAACAGTTGTTTTAGTGCGCAGTTAATACCCTCCTCTGCAATGCATGTCTTCATCAGACCTGTGAAAGAGATATAGGCAGAAATTCCTGCTTCTCGGGATGCTTTGTGAGGCTCTGGCTGAGCTGAAACACTGGGTGTCATTAGCCACTCTGATTTTTCTCTACCACTTCACACCAGTCATTTGAATATGCTCTAAAAAGCCATAGAAGCAAAAACCTTATCATAAAAGTCAACTCTGTTGACAAATAGCCAACACATTGACACACAATATTGCAGTCTCTCTGTAGGAGCAATGTGATCTATCAAAAAAATGAAACATTAATACACAGAAATGAACCCAAAGGAATTTGGCTAGTCCTTCATCACTGGCCACTGTCATATTTAAATTATACTGCCCAACTCACACACTAAGAAAGTAGAAATTGTTTCCTTAGGAGCTGTCTGTAGAGAGCACCAGTCAGAATAAGACTTACATGGAGACAAGTCTGCCAAAAAGAAGAAATTTAAAGGCAAAAAAAGAAAAGTAATATTTGCATAGTGCGGGGAAGTCACAAGTAAAGTGCATGGGACCTGCACAAGTAAAGTCTGTTAAGGACCCTTGTAAGCTCTGAGGATTTAATCAGTGGCAGTGGGTGCCTGCTCTTACTGTGCCAGTTTGGCTCTCTGAGTATCTGGGTTGATGGTAGTGGGGGGAAATTGTTCTCCTCGGTTGGTTGTGACTTTGTAGGACAGCCACTGTCCACAGTGTCTGATGTATTCTTGTACTCTTCTCCTCTTCAAAACCAGCAGAGCATTGGAATTACTTTAATACACAGCATGGACACTTTGCTGCCCCCGGAGCTTTTCTGAATGTGAGAGGAATCCCGGAGCTCTGCCTGTGAGCATCTACATGGCCGTAAAGAAGTCCATGGGGGCAGGACACCAAAACTGATGTTCTAAAATTGCAAATGATTTGTTAGATGTTTTCATCTTAATTTATTCAGATATTAATAGAAAGTGTTTTAAGGCCTTTCCTTTACATCCACAAAACTGATCCTGTGAACAAAAAAATTACTTCTTTTAGTCTCATTCCAGTCCCATTCCACAGTATTGGCTTTCAGTCAGCAGCAATTACTACAGTAATGTGCAGTATGAAGCCTGTATCATACTGGAATACGAGTGCAGATTTTTGTTTCTCGCCTACCAGGGCTACACAGATAATAAATAGGAGGTGCATATGGCATAATTATACATTTTTGTTTATTATGGTTGAGGCAAAAATATCCAGTTTCACTGAAGCACTCATTTTAGGTTGTAACGCTTTTTTTTGTTTCTTTAAAGAAAGCAAAGATATCTTGTTTCAATGTATAAATTTCTTATCTTTGTCATTTCAGGAGCCTGAAAATTAAGAACTGCAACTTTCCTGTTTCCTGCAAGTAGGAGACAAAAAATGAATCTGAAATATTCCTGTAATGTGTCTCTGGAGGAATGTCAAGATAGACCAAAGAGCAAAAGTTTACTCTTTCTTCAAACTAGTTTTTATGATGAAATATAGCTGTAAGGTTAAAAAAAAAAAAAAAAAAAAA
>VWZT01015009.1:1319481-1356215 GCA_013397055.1 Pachycephala philippinensis
AAGTCAACAACAAAAAAAACCAACCCACCAAGCTAAAGTTTTACTCGCTGTCATGCAGGAAGCTCTCTACTGGGGCTAACGCTTGTTTGTGGATAAAATGACATTGAAAAAGAGCAGTTTTTCAACTCAGAGTTTTCGTCTTTTCTCAGAGGAGTGCACAGAAGTATTTCCTTTATCTTGGCTATCTAAAAACTTGCATAAACATGATTATGCTGTGTGACCAAGCCTATTTCTCTCTGAAAAGTACACTTTTGCTCCTGGCATTCAAGGGCTGAAACTACACACAGATTAACTGCACATTTTTGAGTTATCATCAAGCGTTGCTCTGGATGCATTTGGGCAACAGCCAAGCTTCAAGCAAGGAAGATATTAAACAGAGAAAGAACAGAGCATGTATTTTGTGAAAGGTTTTTAATGTATAATTTGTTTCCTTGTCGAGCAAAGATCTTTTGAAACACTTAAGCCATAGCTGTCTCGTATCCATAGGTCTGTCTTTATCCGAAGCGTGTGTTACAGGCTGTCCAGCTGATTATGTGCTTGTTGTGGTGAAGCTGGTTGTTCAGACAGGGCACTGCTCCTTCTGAAGTGCTGTTTTGCTCCTGTTCATGGCTAATGAAGCCTCCTGCTGTGCTGGCTCCCGACCTAGAGTTTTTCCCTGGCAGTACACAGCGGCCCAGCAACAACAGAGGAATGTCCATCAAGCAGGGATGCGACAGGGCACAGCTTTTTTCTGCTTCATTTTGCAGGTTTTAACGAGCATACTTGTAAGAGTGGAGGGTATTTCTATTTGAAGAGAGTATTCAAACAAGTTGAATTGCAAACCGTGTGCTTTAATTTGTCTCAGTAACTTTACTTTCCTGGTTTTTCCTAAACCTGTAGCAAAACAAGCCTTAGGCACAGGATACTGCATTTAACTTTCCAAGCTGCTACTCCTCAGGAAACTCTCGCTGACTGAATGTTGGTTCCTTCAATAACAAAAAATGTGACAGAACAATAGGGTGAATCGAGACAATAGGCCATTGGTTTTTTTAGGTAAAAAGCGGTGAAATAATGATGAGAGAGTTTATTTTCCTGATGACGTTTTCCATCCTGTCGCTTTGCTCTGCTTACGCACATCTGCATGTTATGGGCTTTTGCAGTGTAGCCTTGGTTCCCTTCTACAGACCCACATTTGGAGACTTAATTATCTCAGGAACTCTGTAGTAATTGAGGGGTTTGTTTTGGTTTTTAAAATCATGCTTTGTTATTTATAAACTCAAAACTATAATTATGGACAGTAGAGCAAACTGGGGACAATTAATTGTCTGTGCCTTCCCTGGAGTAGCAAGGAAATGTCTGCTGACTGCATTTCAGTGCTATTCATAGCATGGTCTTCCAGCGCCATGGGGATTGCTGTGAAGATAAATTTAAATTTAAAAACTAGAGCAATTTAATATTTTATCCTTACTAGACGATAGAGCTCATAACAGCCTAGACTGTGGATGCTTTAATTACACTGAGGCATGACAAACATGACAAGTAGAAAGTCAGATTCAAGCTCTCAGAGCTGCTGGGAAGAGAGATTTCTTATATTTTCTAATAAATTGTGCCACAAAATACAACTCAGTGCTATTCATACACACAACAGTATTGTAAATTAGTCTTGCACACACTGATCTATCTAGCTGAGAAATAGTCAAAGAGTTTTGGAAGAAAGTAAATGTGGTTTCAGGACATAGTTTTCCTAGTAGTTTCCTTACAAGAAAAATAAACAAGGTTTTCACTCCATTGTGTCCAGAGGAATTCAGAAAATACATAATTGTGCTTTTCTAGGAGTCACTGTGGTTCCCCTGTAGGTGCACTGGAATTGTCCCCGTGCAGAGTGGGATACTAAATGTGGCACTAGCTGATTGCCTGTGAATCTTCCACATGGATGTGGATGTTTGAGCAACAAGTTTTATAAGTCATCTCAAACTGCTGTTTGATACTTTCTATAGCATTGTCTCCATGTTATCCCCTCAGGCCACACACGCTGGGACTGTTTATCTGATTCATCAGTCTCTCCCTAAAACATCATTCCAGCTGATGTAGTTGAGAGTTGACAAACATCCTGTCATTTTTCTACTGTCATGTGCACAGGATTTGTTATATTGTTTAGATAGCTTCAGTAATTCAAGGAAAGCTGAAATGGCCCACTTGTCTTTTGTTGCAGCTTTTCCCCCACCCCATCTAGTTAACTAGCTCCAAAATCTCTCAAGCTATTGCATTTTTGGTTCTTTGTCGTGATCCAAACGGATTGAGCTGTTGGCCACCAGCTGAGCTGCAGAAACTGCCACAATATGTTACCTGGGGTCACCCTGATTCTGAGGCCTTCATCCAGCAGAGTTTAACATAAAAACTTTTTAAGATCAGTCTTATTGGTAGGTGTACTTGTGACATGGATGTGACTGTGGCTGTGGGACTCACGCCTTTGCATCTCCTCAGAGCAACGTTGTCACATGGCAGAACCACAGCTTTATAAGGCAGCTTGCCAAGCTTATCCCTGCATTTGCTGAAGTGTGTTTAGCACCATGCGGTTGTTTTTTATCAGAAGATCTGCTTTTTGTAGTGACTGAATACTTTGTTATTGCTACTGCTGAACTAATTCTGTAACGACATTGAAATACTTCAGAATACATGCAACAGGTTTCTTAATTTATAGTTTAAAATTCACGGTTCCAGAATTTCAGTTGCCATGAACATGAAAATAAAGTCTGTGTGCTAACGTTTAGTTTGCACAAGTGGTGCCTGTCTGAATTCATTAATAAAGTACATCCATTATTTAATATTGTTCTCTCTCTCTCTCGTCTACTTAAATAGTGACTTCTTTTTTTTTTTTTTTTATTTCCTCATAAGCCACTTAGTCTTGTCATGCCCCTATCTCCAGCTAAACACAGCTATGCCAAGGAAGGAGTGGAGCTCAGCCGTGTTGTGGTAAAGTGCCAGATGTGAGCAAAGCATGGGACTCTTACCTGGCTTCCCAGAACCCAGGAAAGCGTTTGTGCCTGGCTGTTGCCACAAAGGGCCACGCACTGGAGGGTTGTCCACAGGTTCTTCTCCATCAGTACAGTCCTTTTAAAGTTGGTTTGTGCTTGGGGAAGGACACACTAGGCTAACATCCTGTCCTGGTCCCAAAATATCTTGCTGTTGCCTTTGGTCGTTGATGTGAAAGCCTGGATCAGTTGGGTCAGTTGGACACTTTCCATTCTCAGTTGTCAGCTGGAATTGTGTGAAGTAGTGTCAGGTACAAGAATATTATCTGTGGGCTTCTCAAGGTAGGATTCAAACACAAGCAATGCAAAAGCTTCAGGAATTAAGGGTGTTAAATCATTAGGCCATAACACAGCAGAAAGCATCCTTCCTGCAGGAGCAGGAATTAATAAAATGGGAAGGGTGGGGGAAGAAATCGAGCATTGCAGGCATGTACTGTACAGTGCTCCTGTTTTCTAAATAGCTAAATGAAGTCTCAGCCATGTGGTTTGCATTAGTACTGGGTTTTTAACATGCTTCTCATGGCTAGATTTCCAAACAGCTTCTCAGCTATGTTTCAGCCAGGACCTCACCCACATGGAGCAGGTCTCAAGCACTGGGTTTGTTCTTAGTGGCCCCTGGGTCCACCCTTCTGACAGCCACCCCATCAGCCAGCTGTGAGTGTGGGAGGCATATTCAAACTCTCCCCTCCTCTGAATTACTAGGGTGGTGAGGGAGGGTGGGTAGTTTTACCCCTTTAAGCATACAGGTTTTCATAGAATTTTCTTTAGAGAAAATATTTCAGAGAAAAATTTTAAGGCCAAGGTATGGCCCCCTGCTTGAGAGGGTTGGAATGGAAACACTGAAAGCCCCTTCAGGCATTTGTCCTGAGAACAGGACTGCTGTGCTATACATGTTCTATACTATTCACTGCAGATTTAAAGCCAGAGTGTTTATGTAAGGTAAGCTAAATTCAAATATTTTCACAAGTGTGGTCATAATAATAGCTCCCTACTCCATGTGGTTGAGTGTAATGTATTACATACACACAAGCATGAGCAAGAATCTATTTGTGCATGCAGCTTTTATGCAAAATCTTCAATATTTGCTTCCCCAGTAAACTTTTTAAGTTAAGCCCTTTGAGTAATGATTGGGAGGAGCCAAACATATCAGCATAGGCTCAACCAGGCAAGACCCTGACAAACCTTTTTAAATCAACCCTGCACTGGGTGATCTCCAGGTCCCTTCCAAGGTAAACTGTTCTATGCTTCCTATGAGCTGAGAGGTTAGCAGAAAAACTAGCACTGAGGAAGCCCAGAGCTGGAATACACACCCCGACCCCCCACACACACCTCACAGGCACCTTAAGAACTTCACTTTGCAGAGCACTAATAAAAAAGAGGATGTATCAAATACAAGTCATGCCCACTTCTATGCAATACACTAAATCAAGGTTTAAGTTATGGCATTTTAAAAGCTAAATTGTTTCCCACTGGACAATTTCCATCATGCTATTTCAACTCAATTACCATCAACATCTGGTCAAAGTTAGATTCCTAATGCCAAAGAAGAGTTTCAGCTTTTCAGGATACAGCCTGTTAGTTGTCCATATAACACAGCCCCTGCATGTTCTTATCACACACACAGTTTATATTTATTCTCTGGAAAAATACAATTATGGCTGTATTTGTACAAAACATGTATTATGTACATGACATGTAGCTATACCACTATATGAACTCCAGGATATTTGCTTCCAGTTTCTTTTTTGAGGAAAGGCTCAAGGGGGAACCTGAGAGGGGAGAATGTCTGACTCAGGGCAGTAGCCCAGCGCATACACAGCCTTCACACAGAATCTCTGCAAGGAGACAACATCCCTAATTTGCTGGTTCTGTGCTTGGGTGCTACACCTATTCCCACATGGCTCCAGCTCATCTGGATCACTTTGGTGTCTCCATTGCAGTCAGAAAAAGTTATATTTGCCAACCTGTTGTTTTTTTCAAGTGTTTGAGGTAAGTGAACTCTCCCTGAGGGAGGTTTCTGGGGAGAGCAACAAAACCAACGTCTAACACCAATCTGCTCTTTATGACATTAGCCTGAGGTGGAAGTTTAATGAACCAAGCCCTTCACATCAGTGCCATACAGGGGTTGATTTTTCCCCTATGTTTAGAATATTCAACCACTGTCATTCAGTGTCAGACCTTAATACCTGGCAAAAGCTTATTCATCCAGGATGAAACCTGTATCTAATTCTGCTTCTTAAACTACTGAAAGTCTGGCAGACTTTAAATCTCAGTTTGTTAATAATAACCAAGTATCCAAGTTATTTAATTCTCAATAGTATGTGGAAAATGAAAAATAATAAAAGAAGAAAAACAATGGAGATGGTAAGTGAAGGAACAAAGCAAAGGAATCAGGTTGGCTCTTTTGGGACAGATTTGTATGAAAGCAGTTGTAAATCAAGGTGAGTCTGACAAGTAATTTCGCTAAACCTCACATAAAAAATTTCTTTAAAGTGGAGTGGTATATAACTTAGCACCAACAGTTTGGAAGAAGGCTATATATAAAACAAAAGTATGTTTAACTGCAAATTGCTGCTGAAAAGGGAACTTTTAGTACTAATTTGATATTAAAGAGATACACTAAATCAGCACAAGGTATTGAAGTGTTACTAAGGAATAGTAGATAAAGAGATGACCAGCAAGTGAAAAATGTCATCAGTTTAAAAAAAAAGAGAAGTCTAAAATAGCTTCTGAGATAATAATACACTTGGAAAGTTAATGCTACTGGAGATGACCAAGAGCCAATTCATAGCAAGCTGTTGTAAGCTGTTTCCCATCAATTCTTCCTCACAGTATGGATTACCAGATCCCCAGAGACAGGAAGAAGATCTTACATTGAGCTTGGGCCTGGCATCACCTATAGCAACTGCAGGGGATCAGCAGGGTGGCAGCAATTGCCATGGAGCCCAGAGAGGGGGGAGGCTCCAGGCTCAGATTCCTGTATTTACTGAGTCCTCCTCATATGTACCTCCTCTGCTGCGGGTCACTGCAACAGATAACCTCACCTTTGCTAAATTTGGACATCTCTATCCCACGACTATAGTTACTCAGCGACAAACAAACCACAAACCAGCCTGGAAGCAGAAATGGAAGAGTTATACCCAGTATGATTTAAACACGTCTGGGAGCTGTCCAGACAACCTGCAATTATCAAACCAAGAGTTTCACGAGCTGTTTAAAAGACAGATAGTCTATTTTTCTAACCCTTCAGAAAGGACCAACAGCATCCTCATCCAACACTGTGCTTGGGGAAGGAGCATTTGTGTGCAAAAACTAGTCCTTAAAACATTACTTAAACCACCGCTTTTCTGCTGGTATTCCAGTTTTGTCCCTTTAAGATCTGACAAAAAGAAAAAAAAAAAAAAATTCCCAAAACCTCACTCTCTCCCAGTGAGAAGATCCCATCGAATATATTTGTGTATCTGCAAATGGATTCTTAACACCAAACATCTCTAATGTTCAGGTTTTTCCACTGTTTGAAGACAAGTGGTAGGAACAAACTGACGGGAGAATACACTGTTTAATCCTGTATAAGGGATGATGAAGTGAACCTACAGAGCCAAATCCAAACATTTATAGAGACAAGCCTGGATGCACAGGAGCAATTAGGCTTGCATACTTGGGAAAACATGTTTGGGGAGGACCTTTTTCATAACTCCTGTGAAGTGGCTGTGATACCCAGCTGTGGCGGAGAGACATGATGGGAGAGGCATACCTTACTTAGTGCAACTGAAATGGAAACAGTCCAAGTAACCATTTACTCATCTACATAAACTTGAATCTTAAATTTAGCAGCATTTCACCTTTTGACCTAGAATTTCACATTGCCTCAACCAGCTTGACTTGAGCCTGAACAGCTACAGAAATGTTTACAGCCATCTGCTGCAGCAGGATTGAAGAAATCCTTGCCTGGATCTTGAAACCAATGTCTGGAGACGGTTCAGACACAATCAGCACTGGATCCAGTTTGACTCACTGCAGACATTTGCCATCATGCCACCAAGCCAAGGGCTGGCCAGAGCACCCCACAACCTACTAACAGTGCAAATCCTACTCCCCGCAGCCCACCACCAAGTGAAGGTGTAGGTGCTTATTATGTGGAAAGATGTATATGACAGATGTAAAAAAAAACCCAAAAAAACAAAAAAAAAACCTCTGCCAAGATTTGTAAACCTAAATGCTGGACTCAAAAATTCAAACATATGCTTTAAATTCTACATAATCTATTTAAATGCCAGTGCCCAGCCCACAAATAGATTTTTAAATATATATGTATTCAATAGAGGTGAGGACTCCAGTATAGAGTCAAGAGACTATAAGTCTATATTTTTTCTAATAAAAATATTTTAGAATTTAAATATTCACCTAAACCGTCCACTCAGATCTGGTACAGATGCTGGCCTTATCCATGCCGTTTACACAGAACTGCTCAGAATGAAAAGGACCTGTGGAGCTCACCAGGTCTCACCAGCACACAACATGCTCAAAGTTGTATTAGAAAACAAAATTTCTTCAAGTTAATTTGTGTTTTCATGTCCCCACAGAGTTAGGGACTAGGTCACATGCTGTAGGATTGCTTACCAGCTGTAAATTGGAGGGCTTGCTCATTCATGCAATGTGCTGAAAAACCAAAGGCTTGCTGCAAAGGTAGGATGGCCAGAAGCAGCCAGTCCCCTGCACTGTGGAAGCATGGCACAGCTATTTCCCTAGGACCCTTCAAAGGGGCCACATTCAGACCACTAACCTGCTCATTCATTTGGATGAGCTGCCACAGTCCAAGTCACATCCTGCAGACTTTAGAGCACTGGCCTAGTCTCTTATTTCAAAGCACTGGAGGGGAAAAACAAGAAGAAAAAAGCCTAAACACCTGAAGGAAACAACTGTCACTCCACCCCCCAGCCCTCAGGTGTTTTAAGTTTCTCTATAACAACCAGGTCTGGCAGGTGCAGGTGCTGCCTATTGCATACCAGGTCCTCACCTGGGAGTTGTGGTTTCCCAGTGTTTGATGGACGGAGGTGACTGGATCAGTAGCCAGAGTTACCCTCGCCCCAGGGGAAGCAGCAAAGCTGCAGCCCCTCCACAGCCCCCTCCTGTGAAAGCAGATAGGTGGGTTTAAACCACCAGCTCCGGGTGCCTCAGCCCATGCAGGCACTCTTGCCCTGGAGCAGGTGGGACAGTGTCTGCAGCAACCACTCCATTGCCAAGGAGGGTGGTCTGGATAGCTGGTGTGGCTGAATCCTGCCTTCCAGCCAGCTCTGCCCGCTGTGCCAGCTGTCCCAGCACCGCCTGGCACCATGGTGTTTTGAGTCACAGCACCACAATGTACCCCTGAGGCAAATCGTCCCTCAGCCCAGCCTGGGCACAGCTGTCCTGTGTCTGGGGAAATACCTTGGTGCTCCTGAGGAGATGGATGGACCTGGGCCTCTGGATGGTATTCAGGAATGGATGTCAGGCCTTAGAAATCAGCATCCAACCACAAAATACCGTGACCTGGCATACAGGTGTTTGTGAAGGTGCTCCCACAGCAGGACTCACGCACCACCTGCCTGGTTTGCAAGCACAGCGAGTGCTGCTATTTCAGTCCCACATGCAGCCTGCTGGATAAGCCAGTAGTGCTGTCACCAGCCCATGGTAAGCTTTCCTGAGGGCTCTCAAGCTAAGGAAAAGGAGCAAGGAAGGGGGAAGAAAACTGCAATTTACTCGCAGTAGTGTGCTTTTCCTCTGAAATCGTTATCCTGCCAGAAACTCCCTTGGCATTCAGAAAGTATCTGTGTTTAATCCCTGGTCTTGTTCAAAATGCAAAGTACCTTGCCTTGAGACTGATAATTTAATCTCCTTTGGATGATTGCTACCAACTAGACTAACAGCTGACAAAGGTCAAGTCATTGGTTATTCAAAGCAGGATTTCCCCCATTTTACAAAAAAAAAACTTCTACTTGATCTGTGACTTGTCAGCTACAGCGTGTGATTGCTTTCAGCACTGGTAATCACTGCCAGAGCTGTGTGCACGTATGTGCATCTGTGTGCACACACACACATTTCACACACAAAAATGCAAACTGGAAATAGCCTGCTCACTCAAACCTCTGTGTGATACCATAGATCACTTCCAATTAATGTTCAGTAAAATTTATATCCTCCATGGCACTTTGTATACATTTGCATATATTAAATTGTTCCAAGGCTTAGTAAGTAGTGAAGGGAGCTTCTTAGCCTTATTTTTGTTCTTTCTCAAGGAAATTGATTTTATATGATCATGATACTTTTGTGTGTTTGTCCATCCCCTAATTCTGAATCAGTCCCTAAGCAGTAAATTGACAGACAAGTAAATGACTATGGATTTCATGAAAGCAGGGAGACAGTGGGGAGATGAAGAAGTGAAATGGACAGGAGAGAGACAAGATCTTTTCCATGGTGATATAGAAATTTATGAGGAACAAACTCCCCAATTTCACTTCTTACCAGGTTGTGCTTTCATTACATGTAATATTTTAACTAACTCATAATTTCTGGTTGCAATTCAGTTGTTATATTTTAGAATCAGGAGTCAAATTGACTTAAGTTTGTAAATCTGTTGCAAGGCAATATAATGTTCATAAAATCCTAAATTGCTAGAGTCTCACATGTGAGGGCCCTACTCAGCCCTGAAAATGGGTCCATGAACAGGAGATAAAACAGGTGGTCCTTATTGCATCTTACCAACAGAAAATCCTCAAAACAGGGCAAAGAGTCTTCACTTATTTTTTAAACTGTGCAGACTGATAGACAGCAAGAAATGAGTTTAGAGGAGAAACTTAAGCTCAGGACCTCAATGCTGCTCTTACACTCAAATCCCATCCACTTTATTTTAGCAAGGAAAGTTCTCCATCAAAGTTACAACAACATATGGCAAAAGTCTCAGTTTCCATCTCTTCATTGCCCATACTGGCAGGAGAAATTCAAGACTTCTGTCGAAAGTCCTTGGAGAGACACTAAGAAACTATGGTTTCCTGGAACAATAAGAAAAATTAATCTTGGCATCATTTTTCAGATTACCATTTTCTCCACTGCTGTCAGGAGCCTGCCAAAGCCCAGCCACCAAGATATGACTGTCACCTTCCCAGACCCGTGGCCTTGTGCTGTCCCCAGGGCTCATCCCTCTTGCATGCCCCAGCAAGGGGACCTCTCTCTGTCCCTGTGGTTTCTTCTTCCCCCAGGAGCATGTGGCTGCTGGGACATGCTTTACTCCATGGGAGCTGATCATCAGACCCAGACTTCCACTCCTGGTCACTCCCTTCTCTTCGTGGCCAGGATGAGAATTCCACAGTATTTCAGTGGTGCAAGGCTGCTGCAGTGGGAAAGGCATAAAATCAAAGGGATAACTCACGCACTGAATGTCTTATAGAAGTAAAATACCAAATAAATCACCCCTTGTCCTCTCTGAGGAAATGAGATTAATAATTACATTACTTTTCTTGGCACGTAAGAGAAGATCCATCCATGTTTATCCGCTCAGTGGTGCCTGGGAAAGCAAAGCTGGTGTTATTGCTTGCTGGCCTCTGCAATGCCCCAGCCATGCCCTGTGCATTCCCGTGCACCCGGAGGAACCGGGCAGATCCAGGGGCACATACATGACACATGGATCCCTCTTTCTGGGGAGGGAGCACCTTGGTCTGATGCAACAGGAAAGTGCTTCCATTGCGTAAAAGAATAATTTATAAACAGCTCATGGCTCATTTCAGTTGCCTGCTGAAATTGCTGAAATTGCTGGGAGTAAGAAAAATTTGTAAATCACCTTTCAGTGGTTCTGTGTCTTTGTTGGAACATAATTTAAGAGATGAGAGAAAATGAGGCTTTTAAAAAAATATTTTAAATTTAAAAAGTACCTTTCAAAACCATACACTGTAGCATAAAACACAGTTTATTTCAAATACTGAAAAGCAAAGGTGAATTGGAGTTTTGGCTGACATTTTCAGGCTGAAATAAGAATATGAAAGGGTAAATTATGTGTATCTTTTCCCTATTTGCCTAGTCTTGTAAGAAAGCTGGCTTGGACACACCCTAGATATTACCTAAAACCTTTTATTACTGCTCTGTAATTGCCTATAGCCTGATCCAAAGTCTATTGATCAGTTTGGAGCCCTTCCCTTGACACCCGCCCAGCCCGACTGGGATCAGGGGAAGAAAGGAAGGTGAGACTACAGAAAAGGTGCTTAAAGATAAAATCAATGGCAAGGTTACCAGGAATGAGGTCTTTTGTTTGAACATAGAGCTTGTTGGCAGGGATAGACATGTCACAACTCACTGTCTTTCATCCTTCTGCTTAGATTTTGACCCAAATTCCTTTTGAGTTCTTGATCAACGCTTTGATAAAATGTATAGGCTTGATAAAAGACTTATGTCGATTTTATCCTATTGATCCAAGACTCTTAGATAAGAGAAAAAATATATTGTTCTTGAAAGATGGGAATGATTCCTTTCCAAGAGATTCCTCAGTCACTGCTGGTAGGTAAGAGGTCTTCACTATCAAAGGCATGTAAGAAGCACTCGTGCTTACCCCGGACGTGTTTGAGGGGGTTTTATTTAGAGAAAATGTGTGACTCAAGCAAAAGCATCTGGCAGACAGGACAAAACATTTCAGAAATTTATTTTTCAAGATGAAAAATGGAAATAAATAGGTCTTCATATGTTCATTTCAGAACAGGGGAGGATTTATTTTCTCAGCTTTTTATGTTTTCCACAGGGAAATGATAGGAAATGGTTGGATTTCTATCACTTTTTGAATACTCTTAAAAACATTTTCCTGCCTGACATTAATGGACAACTAATTGAACACGATAAAAAGAAACTAAAATTCACAATGAAGCCAAATTTTCTGTCAGGACTCAAGCACTTAGATTTTAATATTTACATCAAAACTGGGAAGGATTAAAACATCCACGGTTTAGCAAAACCCAATCCTTTTCCTCAGAAAAGGGCATGACGAGAGTTCCCATCAACAGCAGTGGGCAGCAGGACATGGGAGTGAGGGCAGCTCTCTGGAGGAACACAGCTCAAGCCAGAGACTCCGGGTTGTGCTAAATCCTGCTGCGTTGCCACCTCCAGACACCCAGTGAGCCCTCAACACAGGAAACGTGAACAAAGGCAAAGCAGTTTTCCCTGAGCTCAGCAGTCCTGGGAAGGGTGTTGGTGCAGACCTGTTCTGCCCTCTTTACATCCTCAAAGTCTGTAAAAAAAAAAGTCAAGATCCTCCCTGCCCTGCCATGCTTGGTGAGACCTTATTCCCAGCCAAACCAATAGCAAAGCTCCTGCTGCTCTCAGCAGAGGCAGATTTTCACCCAGAAATATTATTGAACTTTAATTCGAGAGCAAACCCCAGTGACTCCTGAAGCACTGATGTTCACTGATCAGAACTACAGAAATTTTTAAAAGAAAACCCATCCTTTGGGATGTTGAATGAATGTGATCCACCAACTTCTCCCTTCAGCCCTGAAGGCCACAGAAGGGCTCTTTCTGCCTTGTTATGCCAATAGCTGCAACACTTCTGCTTTCCATCACTAAAAACTCCACTCTTTGAATTTACAGGTTCCTGCTATTTATAGTCCTTAAAAGTCCTCAAACAACTGTTCATTTCGTAAGTAATGCCGTCATATGAAGCCTAATTTGCTGAATATGATGTTTCCTTTCCTTTGTCATATTGAATTACCAGCAATTATGGCTTTAGTCTAACGTAATATGAAACTAAGGCCACATCATAATTTACCCAATGAGCTGCACCAACACTGTTTGAGCTATATCTGCAGTACCAGATCTGAGGTTTAAGTCAGTCTGGGGCTTCCTAAAAATATAAGCAAAAAAAAGGTACTATATGTGGTGGAAAAGCAAATTTAAAGGTCATAATTTTAATATGCAAGTAAAAAAAGGGAGTATGAAAAATGTAACTAATGGGAGTATGAAAAATGTAAGTCAATGGGAGTATAAATAAGTAAGCCAAACTTCAGCTCATCGTGAGCAGTACCTCTAAATTCCAACCTAATATTATAAAGATATTTCCTTAGGAGATTCTCAAAAGTATGAAATAAAATCCTTGAAATCTTTCTGAACAAGGGGTTCCCAACATCTGGTATCACAACTGAAATACCACTTGGTTTTCCAATCTCTGAGTGGGGAAAAAAAAAAGGTTGTTAATTTTGCTCACAGTAAATATCTTAAGTGAAGAGTCACTCAGCATTATTCTCTCTCTGATATTTTCCCGCACCCATTTCTTTACTACCACTAAAACCTGTTCAGAACAATGTAAGGAAGGAGGCAGATCCACAGGACCTGTGGCTGCAGCATCCTCCAGAGCTGACCTAGGACCTGTGATGGTACACAGCCTCCACTGGCAGGCTGCTAATGAAGCCACTGCTTAAGTTGCCTTATCCCGGGGGTGAATTATTATTTCTACCTTGAAAATAGCTTGCACTTTGGCTTAATGTTCTCTGACAGAGTGACAGCCCATATTCCAGTTCTGGCAAGCTTCTAAAGGCCCAGAAGGTTGACTGAGGACATGAATTTTTAAATACCTATACAAACTTCTTCTGAAAGCAAAGGGCTCTAAGCACATTCTAGTTTTTTACTATGCCAGAAGTATCCCATGAGCAACCTCTCACATTGAATTCCCTTAAATTTGGGCCAAATTTCTAAAGTGCAAAGACTTACAAATAAATGATGGCAGTTAAACGTTATAGTTTTGAGCTTTTTTGCAAGTTTGGGTAAAGATTTAGAATTTCTTGCCCGTTCATTCTGCCCTACTCAGGTGACAGAGAGCACATTGCTGCAGAGAAAGAAAAAGGCAAACAAAAAGGAAGATGTCTCAGTTGTCCCTAGACAGAAGGGAATTAATATCACAAATGCTTGTTCCCCTTTTGCACGGATACTGATTTGATACTTGAGTGAACATCGTGAACTTGAGTTTTTCAGGGCTGAAGCAACTCACTTTCTCAGCAAGATGTGCCAAGAAGCCCAATTACAAAAGGACAAATGATTCATTTAGCAGGAGTTTTCATCATGTTGCCACACTGCCTGACCTCCAAATGTGCCAAGATGCTACAGTATCATTTAAACTGGGAAAGAATGCCTCTGTATTATCATCCAGGAGATTCACGAGAGTCCCATTATAGCTGTAATGGTAAAAAACCCCAACCAATACATAAAATAACAGTCTAACTCGAGGAGCCATTATGGTCAAATAAACACAGCATTTAAAGACAAAACAAAGTACATGCCAAAATGAAAAATTATTACAATCCATGAGGAAAAATTTGGGTTCAAAAATCAAGATTAAAA
Source organism: Pachycephala philippinensis (assembly GCA_013397055.1). Lineage (NCBI taxonomy): Eukaryota > Metazoa > Chordata > Aves > Passeriformes > Pachycephala > Pachycephala philippinensis. The sequence goes on from VWZT01015009.1 coordinate 1,333,839, forward strand.
CCTTGCTGGTGCTGATAGGTGTGTGCATGCAAGAGTGGTGGGATGCAGAAGAGAGAATTATATCACCTATTCTGTGTCTACCTCGCCACAGCCCTCCAAACTGAAATAGTTTTTGCCATGTTAAATCTAACCTAAATCATGTTCCCCCCTCACTGCAGGATTGCTCCTGCTGGAAAGGGTGGCCCTGCCCACTCCTTCTCCCTCCTTTCTCCACACAGCATCTCCAGTTTTCTCTCCGCTTCACCTCTTGCTGCAGTCTGTCTGGTGCTCTTCTCATCAATAAACCACTGCTTCTCAGAAGCAGTAAGCTGTCAACCAGAAGAAAGAAGAAGTATTTACTGTTTTATTTTTTCCAAGGTTAGTTTTCCTTGGGAGGGTGAAATAAATCTCACTGAGGCAGTGAACTCCAGCTCCATCCCTCACCATTTAACTGCTGCTCTTGGGTGACTGGCTTTGTTTCACAGCTGCTGTGTCACTGGATGAGATTTGTGCACTAGAACCATTTGTTGTGGCCTGTCTTTCGTTTCTTTTCCCATTTAAATTAAATATTAATTAATCCCAGGGGTGCTACTGGTTTTAAACAAAGCCTAAAGACTCAGAAAAGCCAGACTCGAAGCAAAGGTGTTTTTTACCTGATTGGCTACAACATCTGGAAATAAAAGGATTCTCAGCTCAATAATTCGGCCTCTTCCTCAGCTGTATCAGGTGGAAAAACAAACCTTGCTCCTGTCTAAGGAGCTATGCACTGAGTCACCTCATCCATGCACTGTCCAGTGCAGAAGCTATCACTTGGTTTTACAGGCTGCAAAGTATCTAACAATTCCCACAAGGCAGGCTGGCAGGATCGGGATGCTTCTTATCTCACGAGAAACAAAGGAAGGAAGGACCTTTTTTTTGAAGACAGTTAATCAGTATTGATCACAGGGACTTTATGCAAAGATGCTCAGGCAGGGAGGGAGAACAAAGCGTAGGCAGCACTCTCACATCCTGCCTTAAAACAGACAGAAACGGGTAGAGTTTGCCCGTCCATTGCTCTGCAGGCCAACTGGAGTCTGGTACCGGACTGTTCCATTTCGCCCCATCAGGAGGAGTGGCAGGAGACGGTCTGTCAGCAGGCAGCAGCTCTGTCTCCTGCTCTGTTTGGGCTTTTGGCACCAGCCCCAGTGTGCTTTAATGCTCCACACGTCTGCAGGACCGAGCTCCCCATTCAAGTAGAGGGGGTAAACCCCAAATGCTGGGATGGTATTTAATTTCCACTGCAGCCTTCACAATGAAGTTTTAAATCCTCCCAGCCGGGAGAACCCTGTCCTTAGGCAATCCTTTAACAACAATGGCAATCCTGAAGCAATCCTCTCAGACCATCTCACAGACAATTTTGTTTAACAGTGCATCTAAGACTAAAAAAAAATCTCATATTCCCTTTTTGCAGTGGCAGCAAGCAAGAACGAAAGGGTAAATGCTTTGCTTAAGGCTGTACAGCGAGTCCTCACTAGCTGAGAATCAATCACCCCCTCTCACTTAGCTTTATAACCAAATCTGCTGCCTCAACACAGCAAACGTAGGCAACCATCTCCCTTCAGTAAGAGCAAAGTTGCCACTATGTCACCTCTTTTTCTCCTTTTCAAGTCAGCAGTGCTTGCCTGCTTGCTGGATCATGTGATGAGCCTGCTCTACATCATCCCAGTACATGAAAAAGATGATTAGTTTAGTGTGCAGTTACCTAAGGTTGCTATGCTGGCCATACAGACTGACAGCATTCCCATCTCCTGCTGCTAGTGACACAGATCTCTGCAGCACAACCTCTATAAAATACACACAATAGCCTAATAAAACACAGGCATAGCTGTAAGTAGACACAAAGGACCATATCTGCAAAATGGAGCAATCCTGATTTGTACCAATAAAAGCTGCAGGACGCTGCATTTACAGGGCAAGGTACGCGTGTATTTCATAGCATTGAGTGGGAAGGGACGCCTGCATATTATATGTACCTGTCTGCATGTGACCTTACAATATGCTGGAGTCATCACTTGTCTGTAAGGCACACGCATCTTTAGATAGGAGATGAAAAAATACCCTCTGTGTCTCTACCTAGATTCTGTTTTTCCTCTCACCATAATGCCTTATAAGAAGTCTTCATAAATCTCCACCTTTCTGCTGCCTTCTTTCCTCCCACTGCTCTTTTTATAACCGGACTCACAGGTCTTTATTATTCTTTGTGGCATTTCTAACACCAGTTTCTGCAGAGTGACCTCAGACTTTGCTATTTTTAAATAAGTGTAGATGTGATTATCACTTAACCTGCTGATCCTGAGCCATACTTTGACTACCTTGTGCTATGCCACTGGGACAAACCACCCCCACACTTGGTGCCCACACCTCCTACAGAGCCTCTGTGGTCTCAGACACCTTGACTTTCAATAACACAGTAAAGGTGGCCTTAGGTCTGCAGGACTAATAATGTCACTTTTGCGATGCCTTCTCTCCATTCATCTCTGGACAGAGATACAGATATGTTCTTTCACATATCTTCTAACATTAATTTGTGCTTGCTTTGAAATGCAAAAAGTGAAAATAGACATGTTCTTCAATCTCATTATTGAAAATGTTTTGGTTAGGGTAATGATCTATATTTCCACAGAAATGCAGCCAATTGCAGAATAGAAATCTATTTAGTGTTTTCTCAGCTTGGCTCTGTATTTAATTTAGCAGGGCATTTTCAAACCTCAGATAGTTGTAAACAACATAAGCAGGCTGATAAAAGTGCTGCAGACCCATAGTACCCCAGGCAGTAAGTGGGAGTGGGTGTGTCAGTCACTGCTTCGGGGTATTCCCAAGGGGTGAAGGACTCAGTATGATGGCTATCATCCCTTTAATCTGCATATTGCAGACTCAGGGTAAACGTTTCCAGGGAGGATGGGGATGCAATCCTGCTTTGCCAATAGCTGAGTGAAGGAAGGTGTTAACCACCTCTCCCCTGCTCCCAGATTTCGATGGGGTCCCTGACCAGCGACATCTGTTCCCTGTGTTTGTGAGGTGGGTCAGAACATGGGTCCACCATGGTTCAGTCATTACCTCCCTGCACCTTCGGGTCACCTGGATGTGCAGACTTTATTGGCATCGTATTTCTGTCACATTAGTCAGAGCACACGGTGTTTATGCTGGGTTTGGCTCTCCATCAGCTCCTGGAGGCAATGCACCATCCGGCAGAAGCCTGCCCGCCATCCCTTGGAGAAAGCTTTTGAAGAAGGCTGAGCTGGCAGCATCGGCAGGCACCAGCTCAGGGCCCTGCACCACGACACTGGCGGTGTTTGGCCCAGCACCAGCTGTCCTAAAATCAGATGAGCCTCCTGATGAAGCTGCAGCAGGAGGTCTCTGCTACACCACCTTTAGAGAGAAGCAGGCAGAGGGGTGCCCGGAGGTGGCCAGCTTTGGCAAACCCCCCACCAGGAAGGGCACTGGTGGATGCACCCTCACTATTGTAGATTTTAGTCCCCCCTCTATGTACACATTTGTGGATGTGGATAAAGGCAGAAAAGGCACGGCAACAGCAGGGAAGAAGGCAGGATGGTGTTCAGATCTTACATGAATCCTTATCCAGCAGTGTTTGGGAGTGAATCCCCTGGACACAGAGTTTAAAGAAAGTTTTTACACAGCATACTGCATCTGCAGTGGTGGGTGGCTGAGATACAGGCTGAGGGAAACAAGGAAATCCTCTGGTCTCTAGTACAGATGCTGAGGAATGTGTACCATAAACCAAATCCAGATGGGCTGAATGATGATTAAAGACTATCTTTACCTCTTATCTCCCCAGCTTTGCGTTTCACCATCATGCTAAATGCCCCCTATCCTTGCAAGTAGCCTAATGATTACTTTCTCCAAAGGGTTTAGGTGTGATTCAGAAACAGAAAGGTGACTCCTCACATCAGATTGAGTTACTGGTCTGAGTCTCTTTCTCTCTCACACACACAGAGTTCCCTGGCTGCCAGCACTGCTAGCACAGGGTGACCCCCTGGATCTGCCTAGGGATGGGTGCACCCCAGAGCCACTGCAGCCACTGATACCCCACCAGAACCTGTGTGTGCCCACTGCCCCTGCAGATAAAAAGCTGCCACCGACAAGCATAATAATAGCTGGAAATGGAATTGTTTTCCTCTCAGAACTATAGCTTTGTGGATTTTATTTTTTTTTATATAAAAGTATGTGTCACTTTGAAATGCTATAAAAGTGTAATGCTTTCATGTAGAAATGTTAGACATCTCCACTACATGCATTAAAAAGCAGTTTCGTGTCAAAGCCAAGCAGGTTGTGCAGAGAACCATTAAGTGCCACCATTTCATGTGCGGATGGTTTAGTCAAGAGCAAGAAATTGGAGCTGTCAGTAGGGATGAGCTGCTGACACCCAGCAGAACCACAGCCACAGCTGTGGTGTGGTGAGGGGAGGAGAGGAGTGTTTGCCACACGTTTATCTCTGCTAATTTAGTCCCTGTGATGAATGCAGAATGAGAAAAAAAGAGATCTTTGAATTAGGACAACACATTGGCTGCCAGAGCATAGCAGGTAGAAAAGTTTCAGCATAGCTCATACCTGTGAAATCTTTCAAAGCTGTGAACAAGATGCTAAATAGATTTAATAGAAGTACTCCCTCAGGATGCAGTGACTTATCTGCTTACAGGTTTTATCACTCACATACGGCACTGCTGAGAGGCCAATCCTTTCTGTGACAGCACTGTTGCCCTGCCAAGGGCCCAACATGTCCCCAGGCAAAAGGGAGGCTTGTCCTCACACTTATCTGCATGGACCCTCCCTCTGCTAGCAGACATTGAGTCTGCCCAGACAAGCCCACCAAGCCCCAGAGCGTGCTCCTGCCGGGTGTCTGGATTCAGGGCTTTGTCACTGGAAGTCTCCATTGGCCACGATAGCTGTGAATGTGGGCTTCCTGTACCGTGAGCAGAGGAATCTCTAACCTTCCCATCAGCAACAGCTCCGTGGCAGCCAAGGCATCCACGTATGGGTGTCATGGAAATGCCAGAAATTCATGCTTCTGTGGCATGAGGTCACACAGCCACAACTCTGCATGGGGTTATTGCACTCTGTGGTGGGACAAGCCAAATACATACACGGTTAATTATCAGCAACATTTTCCAGCTACTTTATTTGAAAACTGTAACTTACCTATATCCTCTCTCTCATATGAACATGCACACATGTGCTTATACACTCCTGTGTTCTTTCCAGAAGAGTGGAGAAAATAGGCCAGGCAACATGAATAATGAAAATGATGGTACTCCCTAGGGCCATATTCTCATACAGCTGTGATCCTTGCGGCTCCATTATGAAAGTATCACCTTCTGAATTCAGATATTTTGAAACTCTTTGTAATTGCACTGCAGATTTATGTTTAAATCAAATGCCACTGCTCTTTCAATTGTGAAAATAGTGATGTGTCATTAGGTTGGACTTTCATTCCCCAGTCAGGGGGATCCCCGTGTCCTCTACTGAGCAGTTTGCTGATTCTGCAGTACTCTCCTGACACTCTCTCCTCTTGCTGTGCTGTGGCCCAGGAACCTGCTCTGCTGACAAAAGGAGACCAAAGAGACCAGGAGGCAGACACACCACATGGCCCCTACTCTAGATGAACAAAAATTCAGCTGAAGAAATATTTTATAAAGCTTCTCCTTCTTTTTCTCATTTCCAGTGGGGAGTGTTGGCTGGCGTGGCAGCAGGGTTGCTCTGAGGTCAAGATGGAGAGATCAAAGGCAGACATTCTGGTTTGCAGCGCCTGGGTCTTTGGGATGCTGCCAGGAACAGGGCAGGCCCTTGGGAAAGCTCCCGTGGGAGAACGAGGGTGTGCTTGCCTTCCCCCCTCCTCTTAGATGCTATACCAAATGGGCTGTCCCTTTCCACCACTTGGTTGCAGTGAGAAGGGAGGAGGGGAAAGGGATGTCACACGGGAATTTCACGTTTTTCCCGTGGTAGAGAATTAACCTTGCTTATTTGCATGATAAAGAGTGAGATTTCGTTTCTTTAATGTGGTAGGCAGTACTTGCAGCTGCTGGGAGGGACACTGCTCCTCTGAGCTGGGCCACCTTCGTCCTGGGCACCGCTGCAGCGAACACTGTGATGGCTGCAAAAGCTTCGTGCAAAGAGCAGGAGCAGCAATGCATCACAGCGTAAGCTGAGAAACGTGTATGTCTCACTTTGGGAATGAACTGCATCCAGCCTGGAGAGACCAGACTCCTCCTCGCTAAGAGTTCATGCTGCCAGTGATGCTTTTAGGAGGGGAGTCATTATGGGTCTGATGTCTCAGCTGTGACACAGCTATGAGTGAGCTAAAATCACATGCTAAATCAATTTAAGTAGATCAATGTTAACTTGTGTGAGCGCATGCACAGGACTCCTCCATATACTGACATGTTTCCAATTGGAGTGCTTTGCCAGCACAGGAATGTTTTAAATCCTTGGCAGCTTCTCTACCAAAGCTGCTTTAGCTTTGAACACTTTCTTAGATCATACAGGACACTGTGGGTAAAACAACGTGCCCTTCCCCAAGATGAAGAAACTACCCCAGTAAATATGATGATCTGGCAGTGTGGCTTGTCTGTGTGAGATGCTTCTGCTGACACAGGGATGTTGATGTGGGTTCACAGCTCCTCACACCCCTTGGCTGCCACAGCCATCATCCCCATGTCTGCAGGGCAGATGTAGCTTCCACAGGGCCAGATACCACTGAAAGCGAATGCTGGGGATGAGGCTGCTCCTTTATCAGTTCTAGGGGCAGAGCACGCGGGCTGGGGGCAGTGGCACCTCCCTTCACCTTCTCTTGCATCAGTAAATCCCGATCTGGCCGCTGTATCTGCACTGGCAGAGCAGGTCAGTGCCAAGGACAGAGTTTGCAGGTGTAGAGGGGTGCTGGGTTAGCACAGCCACCATCACGAGTACATCACAGTAGGCATGCTTACATCTGCAAGAAAGCTTGTTTGAAAACGGCAAAGAAGCTGTTTATCTTGGCAAAAGGGAAATCAAACTCCAAGGCTCACTAACCAAAGCAGTTATATTGTTCCAAAGCAGTTATATTGTTAGGAAGCCCATGTGAAATCACATGAGAGTGACTTATTTCAGTTCACCCTAAACCAGCATCTACCTGAACCTGTCCAAATCACCTAAGTCCAGTTCAAAGGAGGGATCACAACAGTTTTGCTGGCTTAATTAAGTAGTTTCAGGTCAAACTGACAATTGAATCAGTGCAAGATGTAAGGTAGGCATGAGAATATTATAGTCATAAACATGTAAGAAAAAGAAATATTTTATCTTGTCAACATGGGTCGTTTAACAATTACTAGAGCTGAAGAGAAACACTTAACTGCAAATGGCATTTTAATTTAAAAAATCACGTAGCTTTGAAGAGGAGCTTATATGATGAAAGACCTGCTTATTTTTCTCCAGTAACATTTGTTAGTCTAATGAAATTGTACTTTCTCCCTTCAACCCACAGTTTGCTTAAACTCTTAAAACTATCGCAGCTATATCATAACAACCACTACACAGCATACAAGAGTATAACAATGTATGTGGAATAATAGTATAAGAGTTAATATTTATCTGGGCAAGCTAATAAAATAATCTGACCCATAGACAGATAACTACGATATGGAAAGACAGGGCTGAAGGATATCTGCAAAATCATCCAATAATCCTCCTCATACATCTCAAAGTGTTGCATGAAACAAGCTGTAGAAACACTCATGTCCCCTTCTGCCCTTATAGTTGTCCCTCTGTTCACCTTTTCAGAAGATTTTTTTTTTTAGTTTATTTTTTGTGAACCACGGGTGATTATATTCAAGTTTGTGCAAAAGGTAACTCTCTCAGACCAAGATGTAAGACCTCACATTTCCAGCTTCACAAGATGGTCATGCTTTGCCTGGAATGCCAGATTGATCTCATGCAATTAATATTTCAGATGCCTTCAAACATCTTCCCTGATTTGGTTAAACTATTGACACATGTAATGCTTTTCTGCGTTTCTGGATTGCAGCAGTACATTCCTGAGTAGAGAAGGTGCCAGATTAAAGACTCTTTTAAAAAACTTTACATTGTTGGACTATTAAAAGTGAATTAATCTGACAGTTTAATTGGTATTTCATAATACTCTGTGTTTACTTTTTGTGTTTTGCCTAGATTCTGTAAACAGACATCAGGTTAATTTTTATTTGTAGCTGAACTTTTTGCAGTCCCTGCCAATTCTGCCTCTCTTGCCCCAATAGAGTATTTCAGTGTGAGCATTTGCAAGCAGAACAAAGCTTGTTGAGACCTAAACAAATAGAATTAAATTAAACAAAACAAAACACACACAAAAAAAGGAAAGAAATAAACCCTTTTTTTTTTTTTTTTTAATCATACTGACATTAAATTTTACATGGCAATCCCTTACCATGTTTGTTTACACAAGACAGAAAAATCAGTACGAAATTCTCCAGAAACTAATGGTCACTCAAGAAAAATTACACAGAACCATACTTATTCTGCGCATTTAGAGTTTAATTTTTCACTTTGGCTTCTGTAACAATTGGGTCAGAGCTTATAAAAGGTTTTTTCTCTGAAAAACGGATGGCATTATAAAATCAGAGCTCTTAGAGGCACTAATCAAATCCTTGCACTGAAGACTAACAGCATTTGTAGTAACTCCACATTATCTCATGTCTCTACTGTCTCCAGAGATCCTACCCCACAACACTGGAAATACTAAAAAAAAAAAAATTATTAAGTTTATAATGACCAGGAAGAATAGATATCAAGAGCCCAAAAATTTAAGAGGATTAAGATTGCTTTTGCAGAGACCCTCCTGAACAATGCCTTTTATTCATATTACATATCTGTAGCAGAGCATTACCATTTGCTGGAATTCTTCTTGGCTGCATATTTTTATCTAATGAAATGCTCCAATGTATTTCCTCCCTGGATAGATACCACAGAACGTTACACTGGGACATCACACTGCAACTGAGGATGTCCCATGAAAAACAGGGTACTCAGCTGTTTGGGTTTTCACCATTTTACTTGCATCTTGCATCAGGTTTCAATAACCAACAACTAAATTATTCATCTGCCTCATATGCTCAAGTCCAGAGCCATGGATACTCCTGTTGAGTCTAAACATGCTGGAAAAATGGTGCAAGATGAGAAAACAGTTGCTGAATCCATCCTGCTTTCCATCTCATACAACACAGTATGAAAAATGAAGGGATATAAAAATAACCATTTTTTATGTTAACCCACCCATTAGCGTCTCTCACCTGTGCAACTCCTCTAGCTATGCTGCAGTTGTTACTCAAAAGAGCAGAAACACGCCTTATAGTAGGGCATCTCGGAATATTTCCTTTCAAATAGAAAATTTTGTGGTATGAATTAAAAAAAAGTCTTTATTGTTTTGAAAATTTCTGACTACACCCATTTGTTTCTGGTCAGGGATAGACAAATGTCTCCCATCCAAGATACCTGGAAAACTAGCAAGAGAGACATTGTAAAACAATATTGGGACTTGGAACATGATAGCATTGAAAGCAAAACCAGCAAAGAGAAAATAAGTTTTACTTCACAATTTGAGGTGACCTTGTGTACTGCGTTAGCAACACGATGTTCCCTCAGTTTGGATAAGAAAATTATGTGTGATTCACAAAGAAACATTTTGAGCATAGTTGTGCTTGTTAGTCTCCGTATTTATGGATCTGGCAGCTCTTCCACTGTAAACACCAATGCTGAGGATCAGATCTCTGCTGTGAAATGCTCCTCCAGAGCAAAACATCACCAGGCAGGGTTTGAGGGCAGTACTTTTTCTCACTTTCCTAAAACTGTCTAAGTTAATTCTGCTTTTTATAAGGTTATGCAAAGTTCAATAGAAAGAGAAAAAATAGCTAGTTAGGGTGCTCAAAAATACCTCAATGATTTTGAGTTGAAATTATCAAAGTTAATTTAAGGTATTTTTAGTAATGGGTTGCTTCATGACACAGACTAGCATGTGAAGTGGTTTGATTGAGGCTGAGGCTCAGACTGATCCTTGTACACGTGTATGGGAAAGGAGTCCATGAAGCACAAATGGAGGGTGTTCTTTGGAAGACAGGATGAAGAGTAACAATATGTCTGGAATATTTCAATTAAGACCAGTTGCAGTTGGTTAAATAGTGAAAAATGTGAGTTAGAGTCCCCTTCCACAACCATTTGCCCTGGCAGCAAACCCAGTAAAACCACTCCAGCCATCCTTCTGTGAACACCATTCCCCGTCCCTGCTCCAGTCCACGACCCCTATTTGCCACTGGCCAGGGAAATTGCAGTTTTTTCCTTATGCAGGTGCTCTCAGGGATCTAGTTCACATCACAGTCATGACAGGAAGCTGAGGGGGAGCGTTACATCATCTGTTGAGGGTCTGGCAGAAGAGATCAGGGGAAAGAGGAGAGCGAAAGCTATGAACAAGAGCAGTGGTGCTGCCTCAAAGCAAAGCCAGAGAGCCAAAAACCTTTCTTCTCCCTTTCCCTAAAGCTCTCCGCAGAGTCTGGGGCAGATCCCTGGCCTCCCACAGAAGTGGATGGGGTGCTGTGCAAGTTCCAGGCTCCACTGCAGAGTGTGGAGAGATTATTTTAGGAAACTGAAATATTTCCATCTCTGGAGGTCTTTGAGAACCGGACGGATGAGCAGCAGTCAAGAATAGCTCAGTTACAGTTGATCCTCCCTTGGGCCAGAGAGGCAAAGCTGGTGATTTTATATGATTTTTTCCACTCCTATGATTCCATGGGGGAAGCAGGGCGATGGTTCAACAGCGCACCATAGTTAACTAACATCTCATGAACCAACACGGCATGCAGTTAACCATTGTATGCATCTCTGAGTTGGTGGTTTGCATTTGCTCTTTCATGCAGTATTACCCTACGTCTACAAAGCTATCAAATGACCAAACTCCTCTTTCATAGTCAAAAAAATCGGTTCTTACAAAAGCTGGGGGCACTGCTTCCCCCCCACAAAAATTCCCAGAGCTAAAAAATTATGCTTCTAAGCCTTACAAGGACAATGCAAAAGAATTAACACATTCATATGGGAATACTTTAACATACTGAAAATGCCACTGATGCGGTATCTACTTCTGTCATGAAGAATGGGAGCATGACAGAAGGGAATCTTTTTGCCAGAACTACCCTACTTGCAGGGAATATCTGCCTCTGCACCACCATCCGTCCCTGGAAAAAATATTCTCATTGCTGATGGATGGGAAGCCTGCAGCATCCATATAAAGTCAATTAACTTCTGCAGCATTTCTGACCCTCAGAGGGGAAAAGAACACTTGCCTGTGCCTTTTGGGGAATCTGCAGAAATATGGCTCTGGTCAGCTTTACATTGCCTTTGGGACTGATGCACACACCCGTTTTGATTGAAAGGGATCAGATAATCATGGGGAAAACCCCTTGGGACAGAGGAGTAATCTGAATATCTGTTTGATACTGCAGTGTGGATGTTCAGACAGAAAAATTATTACCAATCGTCTAGCTTACACCTCTGTTTCACATTACTTTTGGGGTATGGCAGGTAGTGCTTTGGGGCAATGATCAATGGACTTGAAATTAAAGTAATGTTCACAGTAGTTTAATCAGACATAGCTGTCACTGAAATAGAGATTAAATGAAAAAACATAGTGTTAGATGGAAGGTGGTTAAAACCTTAGAAAATATTATCACTTTTTCCACTGCCAGGTTTATTTCCTGACAGCACAAAAACACAATGTGGGGTAGTTTCCAAATATATTTATTGTTTCTGTAAATCAGATTTAAAATACATAGTAAGGGAGATAAAAAATAAAAGCAACACTTTATTCCTCAAGAAATCTGTCAGCCACTACATAACAGAGCTTAGCAAAACCATACTCTATGAAATAGAAAGCGATTTCAGAAACATTCATCAAGACATCTTTTCCCCTGTAGTAATCTGGTATTGAACAGTAACAATGTCACACCGTGGACCTGAAGAGACTTTAGTCTGATCCAAGTGGACAGTGCCTCTGCTCCCATCACTCCTGACCTCACAGTCACAAGCTGACAGAGGGGTTGGCTTTAACCTGTAATTTTCGTCACACTGGTTGATCCCTGTCTATAGCTCCATGGGCGGCACGCAGCCAGTCTGAGGCTCACAGGCATCATTTAAATGCAGGGCTCAGCCCCTGTAGCACATGCTGGGGGCCCAGCTTGGCACTGAAAAGATGTACAAAAATAAAACATCCACGCGAAGCACCACTTATTGTCTCTGACTTTCTGGTGTGCCCAGCACTTCCGACCTGAAAAGACTAATTGTAAGTTTTAATACTAACTTATTTCAATATAGGTTGGGTAACTTTAGTACTGAGAAGAGACTGTTAATTAATAAAGGAGGCACTAAACTCCTAGCCTCCAGCTAGAAGGACAACTTGGACCTGTGCTGGTGCTGGTGGAGAGGGGACCTTCGCAGGTGACACAGACAGCTCTGCCCACACAGGGAATGGACTTGAGGAGACCCACTGCCCCACTGGTGGGCTTCCATGCCATGCGTGCACCCATTTGTGAAGAGCTCGTGCTAAGAAACACCTGCCAGGCACAGACCATGTCTCTAATGCAGCTAAGAGTCCTCTGGGAATGCTCCAGTCCCACACTCGGCTTTTCTGGGAAGGAATTCAGCTCAGGCCTGATTGATTTTGAGAGTAAACTTTGGTAAAGTCCACTGGAGTTTTGGTATCATGTAGTGTCCATGTTAACCGCTCATACTCTTAATGTAGCAGTTTGCAGGTTGTTGGATAGAGTGGCCAAAAGGATTTACCGAGCTACTGCATGATGCCACTTAAATCTGAGGACAGGTCTGAAAACAAGGAAGAGAATTATGCAAAATGACTGCTTTTAAGTTTTGCCAGAAGCTTCATATTTTTCTGGCAAGATTTTATATTTTTTTTAATGCTACCATCACAGGATGAGACCCAAACCTGTACTGACAATTGAAGTAAGTAAATTAAAACTCCTAATACAATGAGAAACAAGCTACAGGGCAGCACCCATGCTGGTACCAGGTCTGGCTTTCCTCAGAGGGCTGCTGCCACGCCTGGAACTCCTCTGCAGAAGTATTTCTCTGAGACATTTCTGGTCCCCAAGTCATTGCCTCTGCAGCATCAGATGAGAGTTATTTATGAACCACTTGAAGGACAAAGCCCCCTTCTGCTTCCCAGTCTTGGCTTTTGCCAGCACCCACTCCCCACGAGGCCAGAGGAACACAGCTGATGCTTCTCTCCATGGCCTGACAGACGTGTCTGCTTTTGAGTCTATGGATTTTGAGAGACTTCAACTCCTTTTAGGATAAACCAACCCTGCATGCTCCAGATTGTGTTGCTGGTTCCTGGAAGGGCATCTTGAGTTGTTAATCATGTTTTTTGAAGACCTATCACCTTTAAGGAGTATTTTCAGCTTGTTTAGTCTTGCAGCCAGAGCCAGGCCAGATAAAGAGGGACTCATTTCTGTCAGTATTATCTTCATCCCTCCCCATCACCACACGTGGGCAGGCGCAGAGAGAGGGGTCAGCCCACTGACCCAGCAAAGGGCTACGGGCACACTGATTAGGCAATACCTCCTGATTTTGTCCAAAAAGTGTTTATTGATATTTTATCGGCTTAGGTTAAAACCCTTGTGACTATTTTGCATTCATTTTTCAACCAAACACTAGATTTTTGAAAAAATTGCTTCCTTTCCCTTTATTCCTTTATCCTCTTTGCCCTCTCTGAGTCTCACTGATTTTCATTGCTTCCTCCTACCTGCCCTTTGGTTCATCTGTCTTTGGAGTCCATAACTATCATCCCTGTATCTCTTTAGATTTCTGCCACTCCTGATTTCTTTGCTTCTCTTTCCTCCTTGCTTTCTCTTTATCTTCTCCTTCTTAATTTCCCCTTCCTTCCCTGTTGTGAGATGCACAAAGATTGATTTCCAGCTGAGCGAGGCATCCCACACAGGGAAAGTAAACCAGGGAAATATTTCATCTGAATTATTCTGAGTGGCTTCTCTCACTGCTGTGAACTATCATTGAGGCAAAGAAAAAAAGGGATGCAAGTTCAGTCTCTGACATGTAAAATGACATATGGGAAGCCAAGTGGGCAAATAGAAAACTCTGGTTAACACTGATTTTCAGTGATTTGTGGTCACCTCCTGACTACTACAGTCTCCGTCCTTTTCTGATACTGAAACCTTCTCCAGACGTTTTCCTCAGCAAACCCTCTTACTTTGCCAGTCTGCTCTAAAGACTCTACAAAATTGTCTCCCTTTTGTTTTTACATCTCATTTTCTCAGCCCTGTGTTCTTTAGTTCTGTACTGAAAAAGCTCTCGCATTCTGGCATCCAATTACTAATTCTGGTGGAGCTAGACATTTTTGTAAACATGGCTGAACGATGCATGTTGTTCTTTGTTCAGGCTCCTTTATGACCTCCGGCAAGCCACTCATCCAGTGTGCCTTGGTCTCATCACATCAGGACTTCCAGATTTTCTTGCATTTTATTTGAGGGAATCAACGTTTAAAAAGACAAGGGGGTAATACAGTATTATTATTTTTATCCTTTGCCTGCCCCTGTGTTTTTCCTGCTGCCTAGCTTCCATGCAGCTGTTGAACATTTAAGAAAAACATGTCTCCCACTGAGCAAGTTCCCTACAAATGTGAACTGAGCTTTAGGCAAGAGGAAATGTGAGTCCTGAGGTCACTCCTGAAATCAAGCTCTTGCCTGGCTGCACATAATTCTGCTGTTGTGTTTTAAGGGTGTTTTAGAAAAAAGTAGTATATATTTCCCACAAAGAGCATAAAAAGAAACAAATACTGGTGATCATGAGATGATCATCTGATCCTTCAAATCTCGCTGGTTTTCTGGTATTTTCAGTTGTGCTTTTTGAGTGTGCAGCTCATATCCAAGCAGAGAGGGGGCGGATGTGGGATTACAGAGACAAGATGACCCACTGGTGCTGACCAGAGTTAATATTGGGAGGCCCCTGTGCACTCCATGCTGATGACTGGAGAAGACTGAACTTTTCTTTCCACTTAAAGATGCTGGAGCTACACCCCCTTGTTCACCGGGGAGTAGTATTTCTGTCAGATATGAAAGCAGCTTCTAATCTGCTCTGACCTTGGCAAGAAATTCAAGTCCAAATGTAGTAACATAGAAGCTGACAGGTCATCCTGAAGAATTTGAAGTGGGGGAGGTTTCCTTGCCTTCTTTCTTTCTGTCTTTCCCTCCTTCTTTCACTTGAAATCTTATCAAGGATCACTTCAAGTGCGGTGGCAGCCTGACCAGCACTAGAAATGACACCAACCGGGTCATTGTCCCTCTTGTTACAGCGGAGGTGCAGAGAGCATTTACTGGGTGGGCTGAATACGTGCTGCTATTGTTATAAATTCATAAAGGCGGAGACCCATCAAGAAAAGCATTTTACCTTTTTGTGTGTAAAAATTGGAAAAGTTTATCTAAATTTTACCTCTGTATATGGTGCCTTACTGAAAGACTCCTGTCTTCACAAGAGAGGCTCTCTACTTTTTGTTTTCCAAGACGCAGACCCACGCTGAGCTTGGAGATGGTTCTCACTTGTTCTCACTGCTGCTGAAGATTTCTGCCTGTCAGTTGTGTTAGTGCCTTCTTCTACAATGACTAAGACAAAACCAGGACTATAGAAATTACCTATGCTTGCTCTAGTTCTTAAATCCTTCCTGCATCTGTAATCTTTTTCTATGTCCCTTGACAACAAAGGGGCTAAAAATGCTTTGAGCTCAAGTCCCAATTTGGGTATTATTTAGAAGTCTGAAAGATGATGGTTATCTTTCTGGCTATCTTTCTTCTGGTTATTTTTTGAGGAGTGAGCTTATTTTTGATCACACTGGCAGAAAGCTAAAAACTTCTGGGTGAAGGTTTGGGTGCTGCTTTGTACTTTGTCAGTCAAGTGATCAGACTATGGATTGCTCGCCACAAAAATGATAAATTATGAATGACTAAGGGGTATTTACTGTTTGTATCACTGAAGAAACAGGCCTTTTGAGCCAAAACAGACCCCCCCCCCCNGCATTATATTGGCCAGAACAAAAGCACTTTCCTTGTGTCTGAAAATTTACAATCCCATTACAAAGCAGCGTAAACAGCAGATCTTGTGGCTTCCCCCAATTCAGTGGCCACGTGCACCAGTCCAGGAAAGGAAGGAGGCATTGCCCACCAGGGGACCACCCGATGGCTCTGCACCCCTGGGCATGGGGGGCTCACCAGTGAAACCCCTCGGCAGCCAAGGACACTGGACCACTCTGTGCTTGGACATCCCCTGCCAGCCTGGGCTGACAGACACCATGCAGGTGAGGGGTTAAGGGAAAAGGGCTGACTCTCAGAGGTGAAACCTGATGTGTCTGCAATAGATAGGGATGGGCTCATGAAGGGATACAGGGAAATAAGAAAATAATGTTGCTGAGTAATCAGTAGTCATAGGTCAGCCACACTGCTACCTATCTGCTGTCCCATTTTCTGCAGATGACATGTCAAAGACATGATTTAATGAAGGTTCTGAAGGACATTGCCTCCAGGCATCAGGAGCGGCACAGGGCACAGCGCAGATGCTCCTGTTTGAAAATCTCAAAAGCAAATGAAGGAGCTGGGTAGCTGTGACCATTGCCAGTACTGAAAGACAATGTATAAATATGATGGGGTTAGATGGGAAAGCTAAAGACAAGTAAGTCATGCTTGGTGGAGATCCAGAAATACGCTGCAAAGACACAGGTCATGAGATAACGGGCTAGGGAAATTATTCTGGGTAGCTACTAGCAGAGCAGGACAGTGCTTGCTCAGGCCAGAGGAAGAATGTGAAAGTACTAAGACACAATCTCGGTGGTCTGTGTTTCTTTTAAAATATGTTTTCCTGTTCTGTTTGCCAAGGTTGAGATCTAGAAAACATTTTGCTGTTTCCTACCTGCAGCTATAAAGGTTTCCCAGGCTCACTGACCGTGCTCGGGGTAGAAGAAGGAAGGTAGGATTTCATGGCTTATGTAGTTTCCACACTGCAAATGTCTCAGCCAGGAGCCACAAAACATGATGAGAAACTGCCAGACGGACAGGTAGTCTTGAGAATAAGAAGGGCGCATAGAGCAGCTTCACATCCTGATTCCCGTTTATGGGACAGGGCTCCTGAGGGGGATGTGTCTGTCCAGGTGGGTAGAGCTGAGTGCCTTTTGGGGTGGCTGACATCATCTCCCCTTGGGGAGGTACAGCCTTTTTGGGGTACCAAGCCTTTGGGAAAGCAGATGGGGATACAGAGGCTTGGCAGAAACTGCAGGGGCAACCAGCAAAGGATGGGCATCTCAGGGTGACAGCCAAGCTTGTGAAGGATGGGGATCCCTCAGCAGCAGTGACTGGAAGCATATTGCTGCTGGTGACAGAGAGAAGGTGTTTTCTTTACCTACTGATGTACACATATGGGGCAGGCACTGGCAGCAGGGGAGCAGGAACAAGAACTCACTTGAACAAAGCCCTAAGCAACCTCATCTAAGCCTGAAGCTCACCCTGTTTTGAGCAAGAGACTGGACTAGATGACCTCTGGAGGACCCCCCCAATCTAAATTATTCTCTAAGTCCACTCCAGATTCCAATTTAATTTTCAGGGTGGTGTTTTAGCACCTGCTGCCTCTGAACCCTGCCATTCTTGATAACATCAGTAGTGCCAAGGCATTTCTAAACAGTCACTGCGCTCAGCCCCAAGCCACAGGGGTTTCCTCCTAAAGACAATAGAGCCTCACTCACCTGCTGCTGGGACAATGGGGTAATGGCATTAGGGGGACCTTCTGTGCCTCTTTATCTCTCTCCTCTGGGCATTCCTCCCTTGATGAGGAATTTCCTCGGAGCACTGGCTGAAAGGCTTCTTGGGTGAGATGCATTTATCTGTGCAGCAGATAAAACACTGCAGTGGAGGTCACATTCTTCCATCTTGGCCACTGAGACTAAGCTTGCCTGTAAGCTGGTGTCCCCTTGCACCTGCACACCACATTATTTATTCTCCTGTTACACTGCATGACTACTATACTGATAACGTGAAACTAAACTACAGCCTGGCTGTATCTTTCCCCTCCTTAGCTGGAGAGTGAAGTGCTTGGCATTACAAGGGAATGATGAAATGCAGTCCTTTGAGCTTACTCCTTCTTTTCTTATGAAAACTCATATAGAATACTTCTCTTTTTTCCTTCTTTATACAGCCAAATTTTAGGTTTCTTCCTCATTTAAGAAAAAATTTTCATCCACTGTCACCTCCAAGCTTGAACACCACAACATTGACTCCTGGAAACACCAATATTTTGACACGGATGGATCAGAGCCTGTCCAATAACCGGAGCTCTTACAGGTTTGAGACAGCACCATTTGGGCCATACCCAGGCCGTGCTGTGAATCTCTTCAGCCAACCTCCCAATGGGATGGACCTTTGCAGTCTCTTGTCCTGTCCCATGCCCCTGTGAAGAACTGTCCATGGGCAGGTGATAACGGTTAGACTCCTGAAGCTTAACATATCTGTCCAACACCTACTGGGAAGAACAGGACAAGTGAAGAACTGGTGAGGAGAGAAACCACAGGGAATCTACAGAGAAACCACAGGCTGGGTAGCAGAGAGAGTAGTAGAGAGGTAATAGAGACAGATTGGTTCTACAGAAAACTCCAGGCTGGGTCTCTCTCTCCTGAAACAGCTCTGGGATGTCCAACAAGGGTCTCTGGGTGCTGCAGTAATTTGCAGCTACTCAATAAATGACACACTTGCTATACAAATGTATGGCCTTTACTGAAATAACCATCAAATTCAAGACTGAAGTAAATTTCTGCTACTAATATTATTTTTGAATTGCACAGATGTGTGTCTTTATCCATGAATAGGTCTCTTCTGATACAGATCACCTCTGTGATGTGAACCTGTTAGAGGTAGAGTTTCTGCTCATTTTATCTACTACCAGTGTGATTTCTCTGGGATATGTGAGCTCCTGGGAAGTAAAGAAACAGTCTTCTACTAGCAAAACTTATTCCTTTTTCATTATTTCTTACTATGGCATTATCAATGCTGCTTGCAAGAAAACTATTTTTACACAGCTATTTTTGTAATTTTTTTCCTTTTACACTCATCACTATTTTGTTAGGCTGATATATATTAGCTCCTTAGGCATATCTATGTATTTCTAACAGCATCCTAGAATTTCCTATCACAACTGGACAAAAGATGGGGGAAAAGCTGAAGATTGCAATAAATACAGCTGAGGTAAAGTCAGAGCACTATATTCTCTATCCAGATCTAAGGTATGTTCTTGAGAGCTTCCCATTTTGAGAACACTTACACGATATGTTTCCACTTAGCTTTTATGCCAAAAATATCCCAATGCAGCTTCGCGACTGATAAAGGAAGCAAGATGTAAAAAGGGCTTCAGGCAGCTGCCAGTGCTCCCAGCCACCATCTCATACAAACCTGTGAACAGCCAGCCTGGATTGGATATGGAGGAGCCCCTGGCATGCAGGCTGGGCAGGCAGCCCTGTTCCCCATCATGGATGTTGGGGACTAGCCCTCCCATCCCCACCTTGCTGCTGACTCCCCATGCTGCTGATCCTCAGGATCAGCCAGTGCGGCCAACAGAAGCAAATCTTGTGGCCACTTGCAGGGATCAACAGAGTCAAGGCTGGAAGGAGTGCATGGGGAAAATCATGAATGGGGCAGAAGACAGCAGGAAAACATTTCATCAACGCAGGCTCACAGACTGAGACACGTGGTTCCTCTCTTCTGCGCAAAAGCATCCGCAGCAGTTACATCAATCATAAATGCTTTTGGAAAAGGAGCAATTTTAAAAGTAAGTAAATTAAGCCTTCTCCACACAGTGTCAGTTATAAATATCATTATGAAAGTTATCCAGGTTTCAGGGGAGTTTTAAAACAGCCATGTGCTAGCTGCAATGCTGAAAGATTGTCCTGTCATTTGGAAGGTCTGTGCTTGCACCTCTGAGCAGGAGTTTCCTCAAAGATAATTCACTGGAAATAGTTCTAGATAACATGCCAGTAGAGCTTTAATTATTGTCTTTCTTGATTCCTTGGACTCATCCTAAAAAGTGTGCATGCATACTTCTGTCAATAGCTTGAATACTCTCGTCTCAGCGCCAACACTTGGTGACTTTGGAAGAGGACCAGCCGAAGCATATGTGACTCCACTTCACTGGAAAGGCTGTCAAGAGAAACAGACGTAGTGCCTGAACAACACTTCGATACAGCAAGAGGCAGTTGCAGCGTTCAGGGTAAAGGTCTGGGCAATAACCACCCCAGCACACAGGCAGAAGGTACGGAAACACAGGCTGACAAATGTCAGACCTGTCATTCATCGTGATTCCTTCTGTACAGGCAGGGTACAGACCATCAAGAATGGCAAAATGGACAAGACTGGAGATGTTGGATATCTCTCTTAAAAGTTCCTATGGTAGATGTACTCCAGAAAAGAAAACAAAAGCAAATAAATAAATACAAGGGGAAAGCAGACAGAAGCTGTGCCCATGTCAGGGATTATACAGGGGTGGGACAACAGCTCATGGCTGTCTGCATCACAAGTTTGCAGAAATGTGGTGGATCAGAGTGGGGAGAAGTTACGAGTGTACACACAAGCCATCCTGTGCTGCTCGACCTTATCACCAGAAAGCTGTCCCCAGCACATTTTATTTCACTGAATAGATGTAGCCAAAGACTTCCAGCCAAAAGAAAATAATTTGTGTTCAGAAAATGGCCAGTGAATGGGCATTGAGGGATGTCTCCCTCAGCTGCAGTGCTTGCAGCATCTTTGCTCTGCGACTGCTGGGAACAGAGCCGGCGCTGCCAGGCACAAGCAAAAGGACTAAAGAGCAAGTTTGGATGGGAGGAAGGAGGCAGTGCTCTAGCTGCTTGCAGAGAAAGCATTTTGTGGTCAATGAGCAGTGAAAAAAGATATGACGTGGCACAGACCTTGAATTATGTCACATTTCCCTTCTTGAGAAACTCCCTGGCAAAACCCTGATCTCCCCATGGCACATGCCGTTCCCAACTTCTCTGTGTGCCACTGAGCCCCACGGCTGGCGCTCCCCTCTCCAAAGCCCAGGAATCATCTGTGTCTGTGCCTGTGCCCAGGGTCCATGACTGAAGGGGAACCCAAGATAGCCCTGCAGCAGTTGGGCTGGCCTCCATTCTCAGCTGTACCTGCAGAGGCGCAGCCAAAGGTAGGGAGAAAGGCAGATTTGGTGGGGAATGGAGGTGGTGCTGGCTCTTTCTCCACCAGAGACATGAGCACCAAAGAATGACAGCCAGGAAAGGCTGGGAACTGGCTCCTTGCTCCCCTGTCGTTGTGCTGGCTGGTGGGTGATCCAGAAGCACTGGGTGGCTATGGGTAAGTTCTACTACAGGGACTCAGGCACTACTTAAAGCTCTGATCTGTGTCTCCTCTCTCATCTGAAAATGAGGGAGACTAAACAGAAAGGGCGAGATGTTGATCGCAACTCTGATCCACAACACCAGTTTTGTTCTGCTGAACACAAACAATTCCAGTAGGTTCTTGTGATAGCTAAGGTGAGATGATGAAAAGGCTTTTTCAGTCATTGACTTGATGTGTGTTGGTTTTTATAGGGAAAAAACTGACCAGCATGTGGAGATCAGGCCATTTGTAGAATGGAATTTTAAGAGAATGGGTTTTTTTCTGAATGAAACAGTGCTTTGGTGGGTGAGGACTGGTTTAAATGTTCTAAAGGAAATTGTGTATGTACTACGAATTCTTCAGACCATTCCTGACTTTAACCATGAACTCTGTAGAGGATAGGTACATACATATGTTTAGAAAAAAAAATTATACTTATGGTGAAGAACAGTTAATGGATCCATTTGCTACCCGTTTGGCACATTGTGGTTAGTTCATTTTTATGTATGTGCTTTTCACTGCTGATACCTTTAAAGTACCAGGTAAGAGTGTGCCTACATGCATGCTGGTCCTGCTTTTGTGGCTTGGGAAAGATGCTTTGTGTATTCTAGGCTAGGAGAGAAACTACCCTGTTCTTGGCTTTGCTTGCCTAGGCCATGATCTGGCATGAATTAATAATAGGGAACCTGTCCTGCATGACAATAAAAAAAAAATAAGGCGGCTTGATTTTTTTGTTTCTTCAAAGTTGCCTAAGAGATGGGACCTTACACTTCTGCATCAGCTGAAGCCCGGACGTCCTTCCCTCAGACAGGCCCAGCCTGGCTGAGGTGCGGAGCCCAGCGCTGAGGGCTGCTGGCGGCGGAGCCGAGCGCCCGGGGCAGGAGGCGGCAAGAGCCCCACGGGGGGCGAGGGGCAGCGCGGCGGGGCGGGG
>VWZT01015009.1:1357172-1408939 GCA_013397055.1 Pachycephala philippinensis
CGCCCCGCCGCTGCGGGGAAGGGGCGGCGGTGTCGGCGGCCAGGGCTGGAGCCATGGCTTTGGTGCGGCCCGCTGTCGTACCGCATAGGGGGCTAGGGGGAGGGACTCCCGAACTCCCAGCCCGTGGGGAGCGAAGGAGCTCTAGGTATGTGTGATTTAAAATAAAGACGTTGAAGAATTGAAAGAAATTCTTGTAAAACATGTCTGGTGTTTAAAAATAGATTATGAATGAACCCATTTATCCCTCTGGAATAGGCGCGTTTAGGGGATTTTGGGACTGAAAGGGAGGTTATGTGCATCAGTGTGTTTACATAGCGTGGCTTTGGGGTAGGCGTGAGTTTGTGAGGGGAGAAATAATACCACGTTCTACCGAGATCCCCTTCTTTGGGCTCTTCAGAGTTCGGGTGCTCAGAGCAGGGAGACTCCAAAGTTTCTGTGACTGGTGCGTGGGTGTGTTAGAGCTTGAGAACTGGTTATGACTTTGTTTCTTTGACCTTGTGGTTCAGATTTAACTTTCAAGTTGAATTTCCCATAGTTCCTGGCTGCCACTAGACCTCCTTGTGCGTGTTTTGACAGATTTGAAAACCACATTGCGAATGAACTTTAAATTAACTAAGATTTATTTTATTTTCTTTTTAACCAAATAAGCGTTGGGGATTGGTGTTGGTTAACAAAATATTTAGCAGTTGTGTTGGGCAATTTTAGAATTCAGATGCTGACATTTAGAAACGAGGGAATTTATATCGGGCAAGCATTTCGCTATTGTGGTTGTTTAAAAATGAAGATAATGGGACTTTGAAGAAGGATGTAGTATTCATAGCTATGTTTATCCAGTTATGGGAACTAAGACCCTCTAAAAAAAGAGAATAACATTAATACTGTTCTCAAGTACAGATTATTATTACTACTGTGTTTTATGTCTTCTAAGCTTTAGAAAAAATGTTTTCTAATAGATTTTTGCCTGGTTATTCAAGTAAAACTGTTTAAAAGTGGGGAAGTTCTGTTACCATTTTGCTGCTATAAGAAGTTGTGTTACTGCTGTTTTCCTAAAACAGCTGGTTTTGCCTTCCATTACATGACATAAAAAGAAAAATAAGTTTTAATGAAGTTTAGTCATACTTCTTTTGTGTCACATTTAGTCTGTCTTACTAAAGTAAAAAGTAACTTCATGCAGATTTGTGACACAGTTTTTCATTATTCCTTCCAGCTCTTTGAATATGAAAATTACCAGGTCCTACAATGCCCCTGGGTAAATCTGTCAGATAGCTAATTTGTTTGTGGAAGATACAATGGGAATCTTTTAGAGGGTGGTCTTTTTTCTTGCATTTTCCAAATTAAAATGCTTATTACAACCCTTTTAGAAGAAAAACTTGGAAACTGACTTCCGTGGAATCCAACTTGAGTGAGTCTTGGCAAGGCAATTACAAATAAACTGTCTAAGCAACTAGTCTTATACAGGCTATAAAGTCTCAGAGAAGTAGTGCTTTCTTTTGTGATGTGAAATCCTTGAAATATTTGATTAAATTTCTTTCATGACGTAGTTGCATTTCTTAAAAGATGAAAAAACCTTTACCTTTTCTTCTAGAAAGGAACAAATTTATAGTCTTCAATCTGTTTCATTGTTCACATGTGACTCTTTGGCCAGATACCAGCTTTTGGGTGTCCTGGTTACTGAAAGGGAGGGTGTATGTGTTGGTGTTGCTCGCTTCTGCAGCCCAGGGACCCTGGAAAGCACTTGGGCAGAGCAAGGGATATTTAGGGGCCTTTGGGCGCCGGCTTGCAAACATGGTAGGTTAAATGTGGGCTCATGTGGTGAGTACCTCAGTTGTTGACCCCATCTTCTCCAAAGTTCCTGATGAATTACACATAAAGCAGCTCCAGCCTACTACAGTACTAGGACTCAAAATGGGTGGATTTCTTTACTGTAGCAGACAAGACTTAAAATCTGGTAGTGGAGGAGCTGCTCCTTATCTTGCACAGCCACCCCACTGTGTGGAATCCACCTCTGCAGGGAAGTGTGACAGATCCTGGTGGTATTAATACATTCAGCTGCCTGAACTGAATTAATCAGATCTGTGAATTGACACCCATTGAAACCAAGGGGCAGGGTATGGTTCTACAGAAGGTTCATTTTTGTGATGAAGTTACCTTCTTGCTGTTTGAGCAGCAATGCCCTTTTCCCCCTCCTTTTCTTCCTCCCCTGTTCCTCTTCCCTGTCTTGCCTCAGATGACACAGTCTCACTTGGCCATGTTGTGTTCTAACTTTGCCTTTCTGTAAGCAGGTTAAACTCACTAACCCTTCAGGAAACACTGAAATTTATTCTTGCTGGACCATTGTCCCGATTTGCTTGTGAGTTCATTTGACTCCTACATTGTGGAGGTGAGACCAAGAGCCAGGACAAGGCAAGCATCTGCAGGAGAGGAAATGAGAAAACTTTTCCTGTTGGTGGCAGTGAGCTGGTGAAAACTCACTGAAACCTCACGGGCAGACTGTCCTGAGCAGCACAGAGGCCTGAAGCTTGGCCTGAGAAGGATTTATCAGATCGCAATAGTGCTAGAAGTAGGAACAACAGTAGTTTTTGGTTGTGAAGAAGACCAGACAAACCTTTGGTGTCCTGAACTGACAAAAACCTTCAAAATGTCCAATGAGGTGGTTCATGTGCTCCTGCCTCCTCCCCAGAGCACCTGCAGCTTCTCCTTTATTGCACCTGGCACTGTGAGAGCTCATTGAAGGAGCTAAGCCCCTGGAAAACTGTTCCAGTTCTTTGGCAAGGTCATTCTCTGCTGATTGAGCAAGATGTGTTGGCTTCTGGGACTCAGCAGAAGCTGCAGGTACAGGGGAGCAGGCAGGACCTTGTGACTGGAATTGGGCAGGAAGGTGGGTGACACTGCTGTTGGTGGTAGCACGTGGCTGGATTGGTTTGGGCATCTCCATCTTGTGAGCGCCCTCTCAGTTCATAGCAGTGATGTGGCTCTCACCCAACTTCCAATTTTGATGCTAAGCATCGGAGATCTGGAAAAAAAATGCCAGTGTGGTGCCCTCCCATGGGGTCGATGGTGACTTCAAGCCACGTGGGCAATGCCAGGATAGCTGCGTCATCCTACCAGCATTGCAGCTAGCAATGATGATCACACGCATCACTTTTATTTTATTTAGAAGTTCAAGGTACCAGCTTTAATAGAGGTTTCTTTTGTGGCCCAGTGGAAGTAGCCAAGCTCTGTTGGAACAGCTACCTGAAAGTGTAGGGAAACTTCGAGACAGAGAATTTGGAAAAAATATGGGCATGCTAATAATCTATTCTTGCACCAAAATCTAGGTTTGTCAGGGATGATATTTTAATGGGGATTGATGGCTTGAAAATGTGGTTTGGTGGATTCCTGGCTTGCTGGCATGCAAGGGCCCTCACTTGAGCAGAGAGTCATTCAAACAGTATTTCCGGGATGGTTCCCATTTCTGACTAGTAACTTGATTATGCTACCTGTGTTGTAATGAGAGCAAGTGTGTGCTAGACAGTAAATATTTGGAACTGTCTCTTCTAAAGAGGTTACCAGCTGAGATGTCAGAGTGTCTTATTGTCCGAGTGCCTGACAAATAACAGCTGGGGCAGGCTTACATCTGCTGTTTAAACAACTGCGTTCTGGTGAGGGAGCTGAGTCAGCCTGAAAATACTACGTTAGCAATGGTGAAACTAAGCTTGTTCAAGGATAGCCCCTAGACTGTGTCTCCAGGAGCCCCTGTTTGAGACATTTGGTCTGAGGCTGCAGGGTTCCCCTGGCTAGATGGGATTCACTTTAGATACTTCTCTTCCAGCTGGGGAGGAAGAGGCTGGTAAAATTCAGTGGTAAGGTTTGGAGGGCTGACCACGCCTGTGGAGTGGCTGGGGTGAAAGCATAAAAACGTGTAATTGAAAAAATGCACAGTGGAAATTGGTGTCATAGCGGCACCAAAAGCGTGATATAACCCCCTAATCGTATGGGAGATAAGAGGGAGGTGGTAGAGGGAGTGGCCGGGCATTTTGAAAGCCGAGGCAATTAGCTTGTGTTTGATGTGGTAGAGGCTAAAGAGATGCAAAGAGGAGCGTCGGGTCTTTGAAAGTCCTCCAGGTTGGAAATGCAAGCCTGGGTGTAGTTGCTGAGAGGAGAGGAAGGTGCTTTGTGCTCAGCCCTTGTTCTGACTGGTCCTTAGAGCCTGGGTGAGCTCTACCAGTGAAATGCTTCCATAACGTGGTGTCTGAAAGAGCTGAAAGGTGTGAGACCTGGGTAGGAGCTCAGGTTGGATCAGGCTTCAGAATAACAGATTGGGGTAGTGCTTCTTTCACAGGTTTCAGAAATAGATCACAGGGATTATTTGGGTGCAGAAACGGTTTTGTTTCGTCCATTTGGGTTTTGAGGGTAGTCATCCATAAGGAGGTGTCACAGCGAAGTCAGGCTGAGAGTTGGGAGAGAAGAGGGTAGACGAGGAGATGAAAGCTGCAGAGAAAGTTCTTGGCTTTGTCTGCAGGAGACAGAAATAAGGTACTGAAATTAAGTGCACTGTTATGTCCCTTACAGAGGAAAGGCCTTGTGTTTTCTTCACCTGGAACTTGCAGTGTCCCACAAACTTCTAATGTTTAGCTAATGCAAAACAAGACGAACTGCTGTGAACAAAGAGTTGGAATGATCCAAGTTTTTCTTTTCCCAAATGTCGGTGTTTGAAGTTCTTTTTCATGAAGCAGCATGTGTTAAGAGCAGATCCCCTGAGCACGCCAACAGTCTTTCCCAGAGTTTCAAAATCAAACTTCAGGAAAAATATTAGAGACCATTATGTTAGTTTGCTCAGTTGTTCAGACAGCTGGATCTGGCTATTTTAGTAATCTAATGTAGAATCAGTGTGGCAGGATTAACAGAATGAGGCAAAATTAACTCTGGTACGTTTGGGCCTGGTGTGAGGAATCCCTGGAATGATTTGGGTCTGGTACAAGGAATGTTGGGAATGATGGTGATTGCTGGTGGGGGAAGAGGCTGGGTGCTACGAACCCCTCAGGAATGGTGTCTTGAGGAAGCATCCACTAATGTGCAGTGAGATCAGGGACATGCAGTTCACTCACATCTCATGCAATTTGTCGTGATAGTTTATCCATTTTCAGTTTTGTGTACGTTTAATGGGGTCTAACAGTTGGACCCACTGCTGGATGCAAGATGGAGCAGAAGCTGCTCTTGGTTAGAGTGGTGTGGGCAACAAGCCCTGTGCATTTTAGTCTCATTAGCTGTGTGTCTGCCCTTTGCTTCCATCTTTGTGGTGAATGTGAGGCAAATATTAAAAAAAAAATACATGCATGATGTATAGTAATGGCGTGACAGAAACTGGAGTGTTGCTTTGCTAATGGCCCTTTGTTTTGGGAATGAAGAAGCTGAAAGATCAGTGAACTGGATAACCAGTTCTCCTTGGTTTCTCCCGTGTTTATGAGACAACACATTCATAAACTAATAATCAAAGGAGTGTAATGAATTTGTGCCACAAATACTGATAAATGTTGGTAAACCTGCCAAATGTAATGTCTCATTACTTGTAGATAAATGCATAAAGATGAACAAAGAGATTGCTAATACCATTAATTTTTGTCTTTTTAAATTTTGTTTTCACCCTTCTCTCTAAACTCTGACTTTATATTTGTCGAAGCTTTGCAACTATTCTCAATGGAATTAAGAACACAGCTCACCAAATTAGATATAATTGGACTAAACTGCAGTTTAGATCCCTTCAGAGAAATGAAGCAGTTAACGTGAAGGAAAACTGAAATTAGTTTCTTTTGAGGACTAATGCAGTGGGACAGACTGCACTGACCCTCATAAAAAGCCTGAGCAACGTTTTTAGAACACAAAACTTTTTTTCTTTTTTTAAACTAATGATGCCGTTACACCTCCTTTCACATTACAAGCTCCCCAAAGGTTTCTTCTCCTTTGTGCATGTTTTAATTTGGAAAAATACTATGGTTTTATTAGTTTTGATTATTCAATTATTTAAAGCAGAACACTTGATTTGAAAATCTAAATTTGCCTTCCCAAGGCCAAGAATCACATCAAACTCTTTCCCAAGAGAGTGGGGTAAAAAGGTAGGGTTATACTGGTCAGATTTGAAAATACTGAGGTTTTCCGTGTATTTACATTTTTACTCAGTTGCAACTGATGGATCCTGCTTCCAAAACTGAATTTATGTACAGAGTGAACAGGGATTATAATTATACTGACTGGTGGTAAAAACTGCTTATAGTCTTACATTTAGTAATGTTTTATATTTAATTCTGTTTTGTGTACTGGAAGGCATTGCAGATTTAACAGATCCAAAGGGTTATCTGCTAGACCTAGTGACTTCTGAATTTTGGTCTGAAATGACAAATCTTTAGGATTATATAAAGTCACTGTTTTCCTGAATGCATCACAACTGTAGAAGAAATTCAGAGCTGGGGGAATAGTAAGTGCTACCATTGTTAATATTTTGTCGTAACAGTCTGTGCTCAGTTTAAAAAGGAGACAAGTTGTATTGCATTGGGCTACCAAATACCTTTGTGCCCTGGTTCCTTGCAGAGTCCACTGGTGCTTATTAGGCAAATAGTTGATTGTGTCTGTACATGTGTGTCTATACATGTGACTGGCTCTAAAATGGGGTGCTGCCTCGGGAGGTTTGGAAAGAAAGGCAAAGAAATCTTTGAATTACCTGAGAAGTGCTAAGATATTCAATGCTGTTGCCTTTCTTGTGACTTGAAAGAATTGTTAGTGCTAATTCTGAGGGTGTTGTCTTGAAATAGTCATCCGTGGCTTTTTCTTCAGATAGCCAAGTGCCTTGAGAGCCAGTCAAGTTAAGGTTGTTCTTGTGTTTGCAGGACTAGCAGTTGTCTTTCAAGAATGAATCAGTAGAACTTACTTAAAAAAAGTAATGGTCCTCTACTAAATTTGTACTGAAGAATCGTAAAGCCCTTTCAGAATTAGGTTGTTGTTTTTTGTGTCTGATTTTCTTCCTTGTTTTTAATCAGTTACTGCCATTCAGTTAATGCTGTGTGCAACTGCAGAGGAGCTTCCCAGGGTTTACGTGCCTTTGTTCGGTGGTGTGGTGTCTTTATCCCTCCTGAGTTCCTGTGTTTTAGATTTTTGGGAAGGATGATGTGAGAAGCGGGAATGTAATCTGAGTGTTGAGCCATTCCGTACTTCTTCTATTTAATATCTGGTCCCAGCATGTGAAAACTCTGAAGCCAAATTATTCCATCTGTGGTATTGGCAGTGGAGCAGAATGGGATCCTTTTCAGTGAGGTGGATTATGTGGCTGTGAAAGGCAGCTTTGAGGAGCGCAACAACGCCGGGTGGAAACAATTTGGCTTAATTAAGGGCTTCTGAACTGAAAATCAGGAACCTGAATGCACACACTTCATTGCCTGTAGAAGTGGGGTACAGAGCTGCTCCCAGATGTTACCCAGGGTGTGAAAAGAGTTGGATGATGAAGAGGAAAGCCCTTTTCCTGGCACTCTGTCTGTTGATTTGAAATTCTGTAGCAGAAGGCTAATTACTAATAAAAATAAACAAATAGATTTCCCCATTCAGAAGGTTTATGTAGGGGGGGTTGGAAGAGAATCATCAGGAACGTGGCATCTTCCTGATCCCAGTTTGGTGCTTCAGACGTGTGGATGTTAGATCCCATTTTTCAGTGTAATGCGTCTGTGGTACCTACGATTAATTACCAGGGCTTCAATGGCAGTATTTTGGGAGTACAGATGAGTCATAAGACAATGATACATAATTAAGGTTTGCTGTTCCACCAGAGGAACTTCAAACCTTCACTTCAGGAATAATGGTTAATTAGTTGAAGTGGCTTCTGTTGGAAGGTAATAGAATCGGCTGGAGAGCTAGTTCATCAAATCAAGGGTAATCAATAAATTAAAGGGTAATTAAGTATCTTATAATGACCACAACACATTTCATACTTTTAAAATAAAAATATGCTTCTGAAAGTATATTTCTTCTTATAGGGCAAGCCAGTACAAATTCTGAAAATAATTAAAGTGTACCAAGTGTGGAAGCTGAAAAACAGATTCTTCTTTTTGCACATATTAGAAAATCTAGAAAAAATATTTTAAATTATGTAGGGCAGAGTCCCAAAGAATTGCAAAGCTCTTTCCTCCTTTAAGAGTAGTTTCCACCTAATAACAGAGGTCCAAAAATTCTAGTTTTAATTTCGGTTTCACTGCATTTCTTTGTGGGAAATACATATGTATTCTGCTTTCTGTCCTGAATAGTTCAGTTTCTTTGTAATTGTGTTGTTGATGATGATAAGCACATCAATAGAGGAGCAATACGAAAGGCTATATTGTAGAGAGGATTGATTCATATATCAGAGCAGTTGTGCCAGACATTTTAAATGAAGAATTTCTTTCCATCAGCTAGATGCACCTTATCCTGGAGTTTTCCTTCATGGAAGAAACCAATTTCTACACAAGGTTATAGGCCATTGTCTGTAAGACCTACTTCTTCCATGTATTTCATGTGGGAGAGCAGAAAGATAAATAGTCCCAGATTATGTGTTCTGTGATCTTTTTCCTTATAGAAGTATTTTTATTTATTAAAATTGCTTGCATGTATATATTCAAAATGAGAATGAAAGAACAATATTCTGTGGGGGTTGGGGGGGAATCCAGCCTAATACTGATGTTTTCTTTTTCTTTCCTTCTCTCCTTCTCTCCTTCTTTCTGTACTACCACCCTTCAATCAATACTTGACCACGCAGGTTTTAAATGCAAGTTTACCAATACCTGATGTTAGTGAAGACAATTTGAAGCATGATGCCTCACCACAGGAGCCAGTGCAGCTGGAAGCTGTTACAGCATCTAAGGAACTGGATGGGCAGCAGCCAGAGGTGGCTTCACCCCTCCAAGAACCACCCACAGAGCAAACAGAGTCGGCTGGAACAAATGGTACGTAAAAACCTGTGTTCAGTGGACATATCATAGAGGCCTGTGTGCTAAATGGGATGAGAAGTAGAAATGGGGCTTGATAAGCTGTCTGCTACTGAGCAGGTATTACTTAAGTGATCTGTTGCTGCTCAGGTGCTTCTAGGGCACTGTTTTGTGGGAGATGTTTTCTCCATAGGAGAGTTCAGATGACAGACGGCTTGTGGACTGAAGCTGTCAGTGTCAGTTGTGGAGGTGCCTACCTTAGGGAGTTCCCCTACCTCTGAGTGCCTCGGCTTGTCTGCTGCCCATCTCCTGACCATCCACCTGTACAAACAGCTCAGTTTCCACTTTTCGTGTTACGAGTTCCTTTTGCATAGGCCTGTCCCTTCCTTCATAAGGCAGAAATCCTTTTATGTTAATTCATTAGTGATAGTAGTGATAACAGATTTTGAGCTCATAGGAAGGGACAGGCTGCTAATCCGTTGGTTTTACCTTGATTAAAAGTTCCCCTTCCTACAGCTTTTAATCGGATTTGCATTTTGCCCACAAAACCTTTCTTATCGTAGGCATCCCTGTGTGTTCTGTCTTGGGAATGTCTCCCCTGCCTTGCTGCATGGTCAGGAACGTGCTGTTCTTTCTCCTGTGTGTTCTGGCAGCCCACCTTTCCTGCTCTCATCAGCCTCTTCTTGCTTCCCTCTGTTCCTGTTCACAGGCGTGCGTTGAGAGATCTGCTTTGGCAGTCCTGCTGCCTGCTGACTTTCTGGCAGGATGGCAAGAGGGAGGGATAGTTTTCAGTCAGAGCAGGCATCTAATGCTGGTGTTGGAGAGCAGGGAAGGGATGGAGACAGGGTAGATGAGGCACTATCTTCAGTGTCAGCCTGTAGAGCAGCTTAAGGCATGTGTGTACTCTAGGGTAACCCTTGGTGTGTTCTAGGGTTTGAATCCTGGAAAAGCAATTCTTCGTCATGTTTTTAGATGAATTGCTGTAATGCTATTATCCCAATAGAAGGGTACCATATTTTATTCTGAGCTTTTGTGCCTTTTTCTTTTTAATCCTATCAGTAGGGGCTTTTGACACTAGAAAAATGGAATGCAGCGTGTTTTATCTTTTGTGAAACTCCACTTCTCTAAAATTTTACTCTTAAGTGGACAGGCATGGGGGGAGGATACTCACTAGACATAGTCATAAAGGAAGAGAAAATACGTGATGTTTGGAAGTAGTGTCAGAAGATTTCATGTTGGTATTCAGCTTCTGGATCAAGTAAAAGAAAAGGCCTTTAAAAGGGCATGAATTCAAGTTAATAGTCAAAGATTATAATTATTTTTGATAATCCTGGGTTGTAGTTTCAGTTGTACAGAAATCACATTACTAGGACATGTAAAGAAGAAGTGAAAAGCTCCCTCTGAGTGCAGATAATTACATGTGACCAGTTGCATGGCATGATGCAAACATAACACAGCATTAGGATTTTGGATTTGAGTAGACTGCCTGAAAAGCCTTGGCTTTGTTTTGAGAATCATCTAATCATCTCTCGTGTTGGTTGTGTGATATTCCTATTGTAATCTTGTCTTGTAAGACAAAATGTAGTAACTTTGTCATTGTTGTCAGCGGAGCCAAGTCTACATGGTAGCATTATTTATGTGGAAGGGCAAACAGTTCTATGTGTTTGCTTTTGAAGTAAAAAATCCCTTAATGGAGGTGATGCAGCATGTATTTGCTGGTAACGATAGCTGAAAATGACATTATCTATAGAGACGAATGAAACTTGCCCAGTCAAGCACTGAAAAGAGTTCTTCAAGTAAAGGCTATGTTCAGATGTTCTTAACTGTTTGTGTCTGCTCCTTTGGACCTTAGAGAGTCTGGTCCACCTCACCTGTCCTTAGGCAGCTGAATAAAGGTGGAGAAGAGGTATCTCTTAGTTGCTCCACGCAGAGAAATCTTTCCACATAGAAAAATGTTCCGTTTTAGTGCTACACTTCATGTTTTCCACTCATTATTTCACCTTGCTTGCAAGTCTATAAACTTAGAAGTAAAGCATTGTGACACCAAGCACTGAAACAACGCGAGTGTTTGCCTACAGTAAAGGAGGCATTTTTATGAAAATTAAAGGTTTTTTGGGTTGGTTGGTTCTCATCATCATTGTTTGAATCTTGCATTCAGAAGACCATTTGAGACTCATTAAAGTTTCCACTATAAGATTAAATTAACCAGAAATTCTGGGAAGTTGGTTCTGACAGTCAGAGAGATGAAGGCTCAAGTATCATCAGAACTTTGGAGATATTCAACATAATCAATTCTAATTAAAACAGAAATACGGTCGCTGTAATAGGAGGGCACCTGTATTAGATACTGAGCCTGTACATTTTATCATGTTGCATCCCTTTTTTACTATCAGTAGGAACATTAAATCAATATACTACGAGTATCTGGAGTAACACGTTTATGAAACTCTTGACAGCAAAATTTGAGGCAATTTATAAGTAATTAGGTTGTATAGAATTCCAATTAAAAAACCCCTCCAAACAAATGAAAACAAAACAAGAAAACCAACCCAACCCCACACTAAACAGGCAAAGGTGCAAATATTTCAGTGTGGAAAAACAGAAGTGTTTTGTATGGTTTTGTTTATGAGGGGTAAAATCCTTGGGGCTTTTAACCAGCATCTTTTGAGGTTGGGTCTGGATGCTTTGCGGGAAGCTGCATCGGGAAGGCATTACAACAGCGGGAACTGAAGCAGGCGCCTGGTTCGAAAGCGGCGGCCGGCGCCTCTTCCCTTCGGGGCAGGGGGAGATAAAGGCTGGAAGCGGCAGTTCCAGGACGGACCCTTTGAGGCACCACGCTTGTGCCGGCCCGCGGTGGGAAGAGCCGGGCGGGCGGGGGGCGGTCCCGGGNGTTGCTTCAGCCATGTTGGGGACAGTGACGATGGCGGGTAAGGCGGTGTGGCACTGCCGGCTGCCGGCACACGCGGTTTGCTCTCTCTGGGCTCAGCAGCGCCTGGGTTGTGCGGGCGGCCGCAGCATCCCGGGGCTGCGGCGCTGCGCCGCTGCCGGAGAGCCTCCGGGGCCCCGAGCCCCAGGGTTACTGACTCTGGATTTGCTGGCAGGGCGCTACGAGTTAAGAAAGTATTTTTATCTCAGTGAGAAGCGCTTCCAAGCGAAGGTTGCTGAAACTTCAGGAAGTTTCATATCGCCTCAATCGGACGTTCGATGTGGTTGGTACCTGTGATCCGAGGCTTTATGAATGTGGAGGTGCTAACTGGGTGTTTTTCTGCAGGACGAGGCTATGACTTGGTATCTGAAATTGAGGAACAGAAAGAAAAGGTAGTGACCGCACTGATGATGCTATTTGACATTAATCAAGCAGTAAGGCAGTAAAATACCTTAAGAGCTAAACTTGATGAAATTGAAGGAAATGTACAAGTTAGCATTGTTTATATGATGTAAAAATATTTGTGTCAGAGAAACGAAGCTGTTACTCCATTGCTGTTTTATCTTAACGAAGCAAAATTCAGAGGGAATTAGCACCGTGGCAAGGGGATGTGTGTGCGTATGTGTGTATGTGGGACATCGGGGTCCCAGCCTGCGGTACCAAAAACTCGATGCTGTGTGCGCTGAACTCTGCACATCTTACTTAAGGAATTAGCACACAAGCCACCGAAGCTGAGAGCTAATACTGTAAACTAATTTGGCTTTCTGAAAAGATGAGTTTTGGAGAAGCAAAGAACTAAAAGAAAAAACATTATCGTGCACTGCTGCGTTTGCACAAACGTACGTCTTTCTCCGTGAGACAAAGTGGCATTATGAAGTTTAAATAAACAAACCCCGGGTTTTTTGTCTTTTTTTTCCCTAAAGAGAGCTAATTTGCATCGGAATTTCTCTCAGATTGATGATGTATGGCTCTAGCTATCTAGGAAGTCTTTATTTCATTGTATTAATAATTACTCTCTCGTATATTGTTTGCTAGAGCCAGTGAATGAATTCAACAAATAGGGGGAGCTTATTCATGCAAAATACTTTAACTTTACAATACGTATCGACAACAAAGCCTGTAGAAGTACGGCTCCATTTGGAGCGGGCCCTGGGGAGGACTGTACGTGATTTGAATCAGTGAGTAGTGGAGGAGATATCCTACTGCTGTTTACAATAGGGTTTTCATTAAACTCGATGTTTAATGAGCTTATCACATGCTGAGTCTTTTTCCTCAAGGGTTCTCTATTTTTTTTATTTCCTTTTATTGTTAGCAATTAAAGGTTAAACTGTTTTTCAAAAGCAGTGTCTTTATAGGTTTGCACAGTTTGATCGTTTGAGGTTTTCCTTATTTAATAATTCCTGTGGAAGAACCTTGGATTTTCACTGCAGCACAGCTGCTTCTATAGTACATTTTGCAAGAACTGCATTTAGCTTGTAGTATGTGTTACCGTTTCTTGGAAGGGACAGAGTACCTCTGCTTATTGGTATGCAGGAGTGTATTAAGCTGTCATGTGTCTAATTAGTGCAGATGCAGCTTCATCTCCTTTGTGGTGAGTTTGTGATGTTTACATTAGTCTTTATGTGGTCGTTTTGATAAAGAAAAATTTTCAGTCTGCTTTTCGTTGTTCATTAATCATTAGGGGTTCTCAAAAATGTCCCAGCGTTTACTGGTCTGTATTGCCTATCCCATCCTTGTTGCTAATGGAGCAATGAATTTTTTCCCCCTCAAACAGCCAAATGCTAGGGTTGCATCTATCTTATGCTTAGTGAATAAATTTTATT
This sequence comes from Pachycephala philippinensis, assembly GCA_013397055.1. NCBI lineage: Eukaryota > Metazoa > Chordata > Aves > Passeriformes > Pachycephala > Pachycephala philippinensis. Next base: position 1,370,843 of record VWZT01015009.1, read on the forward strand.
TTAAGAAGCAGAACCAAGTCATTGAATGTGAGATGTGGACAGCATGTCTAACCATGAAATTTCATAAATATTTGTAGCGTGCTGGTTTGGTTCCCAAACAGAACAGCTGTGCTCATCTGAGAGCAGTTTATTATTGTAAGCGTATTTAATGAAGAATTTTTAACTACAGCAACTATACCCAAGCCATAGCTAATGACCCTTCTGGCTTTAAAAGTTTTCTGTTTGTTTTTAAAGAAGAACTATACTATTTTTCTGATTTTTAGTGCTGTTTCTTGAAACACTGAAATGAAAAAAGAAATATCTTAATCTTGAATAAATAAGATACATAACTTTTCCTGCTGGAATTTGAGAAGCTGGGCTCAGAATTGGAATTTGAGAAGCTCTGGGTTGAAGCAGAAAAGTACAGCTAAATCAAAATCTTCTAAGATTTTTGAGGAATGTTAGAATGTTACAGCATCACAGCGGAAATGATTGTGCGTTTGGGTTTTTCTGTTTATTTGTTTCAATTACTTTTCTATGATGTCATTTTCTGGGGATGCTGCTTTTGCTTTCTAAAGGAGCTCTAAGCCATGAAAAATAATAGATATTTTGCAGCTTTTTCCTTTTTGCAGTTTTTAAAAATGAACACAAAAGTATGTGAGATTTTTAAACATAACTCTTCAGTTGCCACTGAAGTACCAGAGAACTGAAGACTAAATAGTACTTGTTTCAAAAGCTTTGAAATAGCAACATGGTTGAAGAGCTCATGAATTGCGTGGATGCACAGTGAGATTTAGCATGCAAAAACCTCTGTAAATCCTCTCTCATTATTTAATTATTCTGAAAGAACTTGCTCCCTGTGATGAACATGGCAAGTCAGTCCTTAGAAATAATTGGGTGAATAGAAGGGAGAAGGACGTAGTATGTGCTTTCTATGGGAGAACTGTTTGTACATTGAAGTGGAAATAAATATGGTGTATACTAGGGAAAGGAAGGAAGAATTTGTGAAAAATACATTGTTAAGAAGCAGCAATGTCACAGTCATAGTTAAAAAAAAATTAAATTGTTAGAAGGATAACGCATAATCATATTTCTGTGTTATTTTCTTACTGCAAAGTGAGTAGCGTGTTTGATTTATTAACCTTCTGAAACTTGTGATTAAAAGAATCAGACTTTGTGGTATAATGCCCAATTCGTACACTCTGCAATGGAAACTTAAAAGCACAGATTGGTTGGTTTTTTGGTTTTTTTTTTTCTCAATGCTAAAGTGCTCAATTTCATGAATAATTCCAAATGGCTACTTCATTCTAAATAAATCTGTTCAGGGTAGTTTTTTCATAGATATTGTAATTTCCAGCTCTGTTTTGGTTTTTAATTACTCACCTGTATCAGTTCTTATCCTTTCTTTACATTGTCATTAAATGTTTCTAATGATAATTAGAAGAATTGTGCAGTTAAGAGAAAACAGCATTTGACAAATAGAAGCTTGGTTCAGATTTTTAAGTGCCTTATGTTTGTGTCATACGGGTTTTAGAGCAGTAGCTGGTGGCTTGTTGTTTGTTTGTGGTTTTTTTCTTTTATATGTTGTATTTCTAGCAAATCTAGACACAACGGAGGAAGAGATGTGTAAAATACCCCTTCAGCCTCATGGCTGCAGCATTTGCTTTTGTTCATGTGAACCTAGTGGGAGAATTGTCTATGTGACCCAAAGCACGATTTGGCCCTAAACACTGAATAAATGAAAACAGCACAAAGTCCTCTGGAGCCTTGCAGTGGCCAGAGGAGTTTGTGAGGTGGGCGCTGGGTGTGTGTGTCACATCCATCTGAGAGATTGAGAATGTAGGGAATTCATGGAAAAAATCCAGCGCCGTGCTGCAAATCCTTAGGGGGAAAAGTCAACCAACTCCAGATGTTGAGATGGTTGACTTCGAGCAGATGAAGTGCTGTGGATTTAACTCTTGCAGTCAGAGTGCTTTTTTTTAACTCTTTGGCAGCTGCCAGGGAGAAACACATTTTCACTTCTGAAGAGAGTTGAGAGCTGGGAGCAGTTAAGTTGCACTGCCAACAGTGTCTGTCAGTCTACAAAAAGAAGAGTTTTATTTATTCATTTTATTTTTAATGGGATAAGACAGGAATTTAGTCATTCTGAAAATACTAGTTCTCCAACATCTGATCAGCATGCTCCTGATAAAACAGAAGTAAATTCTTACCATGGACTAAGTACCTATGAAATTGTGAAATCAAGCACCTTTGAATTCTTAAGACTGTCAGTTTTGAAAGTTTCTTTCAGAATAAAACAGAACACTTGCGGTTATTAAAACACAAGCAGCACCTTGCTTCAATTAAAAATGTTTGAAAGGTTAACTGGTGTGTTAGCAGTTAAAATAGAATTTCAGTGTTGGTCCTTAGCCACAGTGGATTTAAACGGCAACATGTATCAATTTTATGATATCACCCCTGATCTTTACCGCCTCTTCTAGGTATATTTTTGTTGTATTCTGTTCCTTGGCTAGCACATAGCTGGTAAAGTACAGCCCTGCTCACGAGAAACCTAAGGAAATGTTATCCTATCAGTATTTTACTATATTTGTTTTGTTTTCTGGTAGCTGTTTTGATGAGTCTCTTTGGTGTTTCTTAGAGGTGCTTTCAAAATCAATGAATTAATTCAGAAAGTGCTGGTTGTCTTGCCAGAACACCTGTGGTAGTGACATGCTACAGAACTCTGACCAACAATGCCTTGTGTAAGTAACTTCCAAACCTTTCCAAGCGGAGCTGCTCACGGTTTGCTTTGCAGTCATCGTTGCACTGACAGTGTTTGGGCACTGCAGTGTCATTAATAAAAACATCCATATAGAATCCAGCTGCTAAATACAAAGTTCTGGGTGCATACGTTGTGAAAGTACAGCTTGGATCTTTGTGGCACTGGAGTCTTGTCACAACAGTGGCAGCCTCCTGGCAAGATGGAGGCAAATTTCCTGAATGGCACCTCTCTCCTCAAATGCTGAGGAAGGGCATCAGAATTTCATTTTTTAAGAATCTTCCAGGGTTTTAAAATGTTAAAGAAGGAGACAAAGTATAGAGACCGGGTGCAACAGCAGCAGGTCACTTAACAGCTGACCCTGGAATGTTATCTTGGGGATGAAATACCTTCTGGACAGGTTAAGTCCTTCTGTGGAATTGAAGGCGTAGTGCTTGGACTGGGTCTGTAAGTGTAAAGTGTATCCCCTGTGCACCATGAGGGAGAGCTGGAAGTGTGATGTGTTGTAGCATAGCAGTGACTTCAGACTGGTATTAATAAGTGTGTGTGCTCAGTCAATATTTCTGTTAGTTTTTCCTTTTGCACTATGTTTAGTGAAGTGTTGCAAGGTAAGGTGTCTGCTGGATGGACTCACAAGAAAGACCTAATTACTGTCAGCTTGATTTAACAGTTTTGAAAGCTTATCACTGCATCTGAACTCTCTGTTCTCTATTTTCGTAATTACATTTGCTATCTTAATGCATACCCATGCCTGCAGATTTTGTACTAGTCACAGCTCTTTCCACCTGCATAGTGGAAAGAGTCTTTATCTTAGGGTGTTACAAGCACATCATTTTATAAATAGAATAAGCAAAAACCCTTTGGATTATTGAACATTATCTTAAATATGAAGAGATGCCTTTATATACTAGTTTTACAGCTTATATCTCTTTGGAAATGGAAATTTATTCATATTCTTTATCACTCATCTCTTACAGTAATCCCGTTTATCTGTAATACCCGAAATTCATCTTAAACACTGACTTTATGCTAAACACCAAATTTAGAAATAAATAAAAAAAAAAGATATGTCGCCTTTTTACAATTTTTTTAAAACCTCAAGATTTTTAATAATGAAGGGGCATGCATTCCCAGGGAGTGTTTGCAAGAGGAAAGGTGAGCTCATAGAAATCTATGTCTCTGGTTGCTCAGCAGTCCCAAGTGCCTTCTGACTTCCCCACTCCCTTCTGCCTTCCTGCACTTCTGCTCCTTCCCACTTAGACCTAGCATTCCCTTTGCTCCCAGCCCCATATTTCAGTCTACCTTTATCTAACTCATGTCAGATGGAGATTTTCCTGTGTCTAAAAGTAAGCACAGTGGCGTTAGTGCAGGACTGGGACAAACAGAAAGACTCTATAGACCTCGTTTCAAGCAGAGATGCTAAGAGGCCTGGCTCATGAGCAAATTTTTATTCAATGTTAAATGATCAGCGTTTAGTATCATAGCTGGTTAAGCCACAAGAACCATTTATAGTGTAAACAAGCTGAAGTATATATTAAAGTACCTGTTACTAAATAATTATAAAATATGTGATGTTTTGAAGATAGTCTTTGAAGAAGTGCCTCTAACTTTGTGAATTCCCATTAAGATAGTTTTCTGTTAAATTACATAATTTTATGGAAATTACAAGGACTTTGTTTCCAGACCTGGGAATAAATGAACACAGATAAAAAAGTGGTTCCTTGACTTTATTCTTGTATAGTGTCAACATACAACTAAATAAACAAAATGCAATGTTTGATTGATAAAGAGTTATTTTGCTTGTGGAGTGTTCTGGTGTTTGCAAGAGGTATATTACCAATGGACTAAAAATTCTGGCTTCTTCAGAAAAATCAGTCTCTTTTGTCTTACTCTTCTCCCTCACAAATGCTTCAGTTCAGACATCTCTGGTCTAAAATGTTCAGAGGGTTAGCATGTTAACAGAGGTCAGGCTTTTAATTGAATTAGGAGTTAACAATTGAGGTAAATAATATTAAACTGTTAGATAAAGGAAAAAACAAAAAGCTTTGCTTATGTTGACTGAGAAACAAGTAGGCTGCTGATAGTGAAACATAATTTGCCCTCTACATAGCAATTAGAAGTCAGTATCCTTGTAGATTTTGTTTTGCTTATTGTGTAGGTAGTTCTAGCCTTACCTAGACCGCATTGTCTGCGTGCTTCTGAAGAAGCAGCCCTTCCTAAAGGGGGAATCAGGCAAGAGGCTGTGAGGGACCTCTGGAGATCAGGTGTTTCAGCAAAGCAGCGCTGGCTGCAGAGTCAGAGACAGCTTAAAGGTGGGTCAAATAAAAACCAAATTGCTTCAGGGAATTTGATGATCACGTATTTATTAAAGCTGTCTCCTCCTGCCTCTGGACATTGAAGTAGCACATGTACTGCTTAAAAGAAAGGGACCATGCCTTCTTCTAGGGCGTTGCTGTTCAACATTGAATCTTTTAAAATAATTTTATTTTTTCATCTTGGCACTTCCAGCAAGTTTGGTCAGAGAGAAGAGTATGTTCCTTCATGGCCTTGCACTTAAACCTGTTGCACAAAATCAAGGGTCAAGAATAATATTAAACTGAAATCCTGGCAGGATCCAAGCCCAACAATCTTTTGGTGTCTTGAATATGCCATAGATTTAATTTATATGCCAGTCTGTGAACTTGAGTAGTTCATGGCCAGAGGGAGCAATAATAGTTAAATTGTCCCTGCAAGACTGATAGGGGGGTTGCCAGTGACCCGAAGGAACTGTCCTCAAAGCAAAGATAATGCAAACAGATGTGTGAGCAGTGGAGAGTTTTACCTTCTTGCATAGTAACAACCTCATTCATTTTTAAGCAACGTGGAATTGCTGTAGATGGTGATGCAATGTATGGGAGAATTCCAAAGATTCGTGATCTTCAAAGCAATATATTGTTATGTAACTGTTTTGTAGGGGTTAAAAGTTTTCAGAAAAACAGATAATTTTCCATGGGTGTTTTCACATCTTACTATTCTTTAGGGACAGGACTGTAAAATAAGCTTTCTTTTTTTGTCATCATTTTAGGTCAACAGGCTTTTTTGGGTGGGTTTGTTTTGTTTATTTGCAGGTTTTTTTGTTCGTTGGGTTTCCTCAGATGTGTCTGTCTGCATGGAAATATTTATTGAGCTTTGCTTCAGGAGTAATTGCATATATTATTCTGTATAGTCTGTGATGGAAATATTTTTTTTTCTTACTTGAGTTTGTCTTAAAGCAAAAAAAAGAACAAAAAACCGCAAAGCAAACAAACCACACAAAAAGAACTGCAAAATCAGGGAATACAATAAGAGAATATAAGCTTGAAAGGTGCATTCGCAAATAAATTTTGGAAAGAATTGTACAATGATACGAAGAAGGAAAATAATTATAGTAATGATAGAACAAAAACTGGTTCTTGAAAAGGTACCAGTGGCATATAGAAAAGGTATACAGATAATAGAGTAAGTATGTTAATGAAAATTGGTAAAAATGAAAAAATATGTGAAGGTATAATATAATATTAAATTGAGGAAGAAATTAATTGGGGTTTTGTTGTTGTTTAAACAGTTGGACAAACAGAACATTCCAGTGTAACTTTGAAGGAAGACACTGAAGCTATGGAGACAAATCCATCTGACTCAAGCACCAAGGATGGTGTTGATGCTGAGAAAGAGGATGCTCATTCAATTAAGCAGTTACCAGCTTTGGAAGAAGTTGCAGAAGACCAGGTGTCAGAGCCACAGTCTTATGATCTGGGTTTTAAAAAGGTTTTTAGATTTGTTGGGTTCAGGTTCACAGTGAAGAAGGAAAAGACAGGAAAATCGGAACCAGTTCAGCTGCTTACTGTAAAAAAGGAAACACAGGCCCCTGAAGGAGCTGATGATCAAAAAGAAGTGGTCTCAGAAGAAACAGCAGTGCCTGAGGAGGTATTCTCTGCAGAAGACAATACCAAAGATACACTGAAAAATGAAAAAACAGAAGATGAATCTCCTAAAATACCAGAAGCAAATGATATTTGTTCTCAGCCAGCTGCCTTAGCCACTGAAACTGCATCGCCATTAAGAAAACTTTTTACTCAAGGATGGACTGGATTTAGAAAAAAGAAGAGTTTTAGGAAGTCTAAAGAAGATGAACCACAGTCTCCTGTGAAAGAAGAGGAGCAAGAAAAAGAGGGGACAACATTAACAGCTGAAACCAGTGGAAAGGAGGAGAAACCTGAGTCTGAGAAGCAAGATGAAGAGAGGAATGTGACAGCAGTAACTATTGAAGCACATGAGAAGGAGCAAACTGAAGGTGAAATGCAGGGGTCAGAAAAGACTGTGGCAGCCATAGGAGTAGAAGGAAGTGAAAAGGAAGAGGTAGTCAAGCATGATGAGCAGGGACAAAAAGAGGACCTGGCAGCAGCAGCTGTAAAAGAAAGTGCAGAGGAAAAAAAAGATGATCAAGAAAGGAAACTGGTGGAAGTCTCAGAAGATCTTGGTAAAGAGGAAGAAAAAACTGAAGAAGGAGAGAAAGAAGGTGAGGTGACAGAGAAACCACTAAAAACAAAGTCAGTGGTATCTCTTGTCACTGATAGTGTGAATGGAGAATTGAAAACATCCTCAGAAGTCCTGCCTGTGGGAGAAAAACTGGAGTCAATGGAGAAGAGTGAAATAGATGACAGAACTGAAATAGCCTCTGAAGAGACACTCGAAACAGGATCTCTGGCAATGGAGGTTTCTAGTGAACAGCTTGAAAAATCTGAAGGAAATAAACCTGCTCTACTTGACAAAGAGACATTAGATGAAAAAACAGAGGAAGCAGAATTGAAAATGTCACCCACAGCAGAAGATGTTGCACAGGGAGAAGCTCTGGATAGAACCACAGAGAAGAAAGAAAGCAAAGAACATGAAACAAAGTCAACTCTGAGTGCTCCTGAATCGAAGTCCTTTTCTACTTCTGAACATTCAGTTGACACACAGGATCATCAACAGTCAGTTAAACCCACTGATGAAGGACTGCAGGGAAAACCTGGCACAGATACGATTGATACTGTCAAACCAGATGAAACAACCATGGAAATAACTTCTGAAGAGGCAGCTGAAAAGAGGCCTCCGGAAGGTATCACAAATGAAGCGGAACTCCTGTCTTCTCAAGAAAAGACTAAACTACAAGGCAGCCCTTTAAAGAAACTCTTTACAGGTACTGGATTGAAGAAACTCTCTGGAAAGAAGCAGAAAGGTAAAAGAGAAGAATCTAAGTTAGGGGAACAGGGTGAACCAATGCAGCAGTTACCAGATTCCCCAGATAGCCCAGAGGAACAAAAGGGGGAGAGTTCTGCTTCTTCTCCTGAGGAGATGAATGAAATTCCTTCTTTAGAAAAACCTGCAGATGGAATGCAGGTCACTGAGAATGAAGATGCCACAATTCCAGATGTGGAGCGAAAAAGAGAAACTGTTACACCTTGGGCGTCATTTAAAAAGATGGTGACTCCCAAGAAACGTGTCAGAAGGCCTTCTGAAAGCGATAAAGAAGAAGAAATTGATAAGATAAAGAGCGTTGCAGTATCTGCAACTGAAAATGTTGTTGATGAAAATCAGGGAGAAATAAAAGAAAATGGGATTGACCAGAAACCAGAGAAAATTACAGAAGAGCCCAAAAGAAAGGTTGACACCTCTGTGTCCTGGGAAGCTTTTATATGTGTAGGTTCTTCAAAGAAAAGAGCCAGGAAGTCATCATCATCTGATGAAGAAAGCCAAAAAGTAGAAGAGTCTGGACAGAGCAAAGAAACAGCAACAGATGCAGTTCTTACTAGCTCTCAAGAGAGTGATCAAGGACAGGGGAATTCTTCCCCAGAACAAGCTGGAAGCCCGTCCGAAAGTGAAGGTATTTCAACATGGGAATCATTTAAAAGGTTAGTTACTCCAAGAAGGAGATCCAAAACCAGAATGGAAGAGAAATCTGAAGACTCTGTTGTGGGATCTAGCCTGGAGCATTCAACATCAGATGGTGAGCCTGGAAAAGATGAATCATGGGTTTCATTTAGAAAACTGATGCCTGGACGCAGGAAGAAAAAGTCAGATGGAAAGCCAGAACCAGCTCATCTTAAACAAGCAAGAGAAGACATGGCAGAAACAGCTGAAGAAGATTCTGATATTCCAGCTGTTGTTCCTTTATCTGAATATGAAGCAGCAGAACAGGAGAAAATGGAAGCCCAACGAGCAAAAGATGCTGAAGCGATGAGAGAACGAACCTCAGGGGAAGAGAGAGCAGAAAAGTCAGAGGAGACCCCAAGAATGGAGCAAGGATCTGAAGGGCTGGTGCATGCAGCTGCTGTTTCTGTTACAGAAGAGGAAAGGGCAGTGAGCAGCATTGAGGAAAGGTCACCATCGTGGATATCTGCTGCTCTGACAGAGTGCATTGAGCAGGCAAGAGAAGAGGAAGAGAAAGAAACTCAGAAAACGGCTGAACTGGGTGTTACTGTGGAGGATGCAGTGGTAGTTGCTAAGACAGTGCCAGAAACTAGAAAGGATGTAAGTGATGACACCACAGCAAGTGAGCTGGAGCTAACCTCAGAAGCAGTGACTGCTCTGGAGACAGCAGAAGCTTCCTGTGCTGAAGAAACAATGGAAGTGTCCCTTGCTGAGGAGACAACTGAGATGGTTTCTGCTGTTTCACAGTTGTTAGAAACCCCAGATACTACAGAGGAAGCTACACCTGTTCAAGAAGTAGAGGCCACTGAACAAAATTTGAAAGAATTGGACAAACAGACGCAAGAAGTTCTTCATGAAGTTGCTGAAAGAGTAAAGTCAGATGTAGCACAGCTGGTTAGTGAAGGAGCCGAGACAGAAACTATAATTACAACAGTGCAGGGACTGGAGTCAGAAGTGAAAGGTGATGCTAAAGATGGGAACCTTGTAGGCCAGGAAACTGTTTTGCTTGAACAGTCCTTGGAAGAAGAACACAAAGAGGATGTCCCCCAGCCCCAGCAAAGCACAGGGACCATTCAGGGCCAAAACAGAGTTGAAGAGAGTGTTTTACCTGAAGGTTCAGAGAAAAGTGAAATACCTTCTCTGATGGGAGAAAGCATGGAAGGACACGAAAATGTAGAGGTATTGAGAGATGAAAGCCAGTGTCAGGCATGTGAAGAAGGAGTTGTAGAAGACCGTAAAGAAATAAATGAAGTGCAGAAGACAATAGAGGAACCTTTATCACAGGACAAAGAGTTTCACAGCATCAAAGACATCACTCCCAAGGAAGAGGTGATTGTAAAGCAGCAGCCTTCAGAACAAGAGAAACTGCCTGTAACAGAATTGACATTGGATGAGCCAGATAAATGTGCTCTGGAAGTAAAACCTGCAGTAAGTATTGCATATAACACAAAGGTTGATTTGTCAAAGAAAAAGTCAGCAAGTGTTAGATACTACCTAGTTTAGAACCAGGTTGTGGGTATATCACTGTCAAGGACCTTCCTTGTGCTGCCTGAGACAACTGAAGTTCATTTCCAGTGAGAGACACGGATGTCTAGAAGCAGCAGGCGCTGAAGCTTGTGTGCAGGGTGGGATGGATGCAATGCCCATAGAAATGGAGTAGGAGATGATGTGCATGGATCCAGAGGTACTGAAACAATTGCCATTAGGGCTCCTGTGCTTCCCAGAGTAACTGAAGATGTTACATGAACACCTTAGATACAGATGTGATCCATGTGACACCATACACAATGGATGGTGTCTTCAGTTGTAGGCAGAAATACAGATGAAGCTGAGGTACCTCTGTAAAGGGAGGACAGGAAACAACACCACTATCTCCAGCTTTAAATGCTGCAGTTACTGTGGCTGGCACATTCCGACCTTCTTCCCTACCTCCTAATTTTCCTGGCTTAGTCTTTGTTTCAAGTGCTGCCACCTGTCCCTTCCTTTAATTAATTTTAAGACTGCCCTTTGTTTAATGAGCTACATGTCCTCAGAAACAACACAAGCTGGGATCTTGGTGAGCCACTAATCTCTGTGTCATCACCTTGTCCTCTTCCCATAATTCTTGTCCTTTTGGGTGTTGCAGTTTTTCACCTAGAACATTGCTGATCACTCCCTGCTTGTACCCTTTTTCACAGATCTCTTGCAATTCTCCACAGGTTCAGGACAAGACAGAGGATGAAACTTCATCCTTGGGGCTTACAGCTGAAGAGCCTGTGCAGCTTGAAGGAGAGGGCAAAATGCTCACTGTGGGACCAGAGTGCGCAGAAGCAGTTGTCGCTGCAGTCCCTGCTAAAAATGAAAAACAAGATGGAATTCGCAACTCAGAAGAGCCAGTTTGTACTAAAGAAGTTCCTAGCAGGACACCTGCCTTGAGAGAGGAAGATGATGCTGTACTCAATGGATTAGAAAGCACAGAAGTTACTGTTCCTGAGGTTCCACTGCAGAGCAAGGGAAAAACTTCTGCTCTTCCTTCAGAAACAGTTGGCTCAGAAGCAGCTGTGGACTCTGTGCCCATCCTAGAGCCACAATGCAGACACAAAACAATTGAAACCCCCTCCAAGGGTGATGAAACCAAAGGTGGCAAAGTGGAAGGTGCTGTGCTCAAATCTGAAACACAGCTGGAGAGCACTTCCACTGTTGCTGAGGCTCCTGTGCAGATTGAAGCAGACGGGGCATCTAATTTAGCATCAACATGCCCAGAGATTGTTGAAAATGGAAATGCTGTTATCGCTGATATATGTCCTAAGAAATGTGAAACACCCAGCAGCCTGGCTGGAGAGGAGACTGTGGGAAAACAACAAGAACTTGTAGAAACCTTGAACTGTCAAGGCTTCCAGAAAGAAGATAAGAAAAATGAGCAATTGACAGAAGGAGCCAAAGAAGTATTTGAATATGGAAAACAGGAAGCTGTGAGACATGATGAATGTTCAGCTGCTGTCCAGCAAGAGGGAGGCTCTGACTCAGGCTCCCCACAGGCTGAAAGCTTGGGGGCTCTGAAAACACCTGTGGCTCTAGCAGCTGCAGCAGGTGGAGAGCTTGTCGTGGCAGAAACTGCGACACGCGCAGACACAACAGCCAAAACTGTACAGCCCTTGGCAACCACACCAGAGCAAGTGGCTTCTGAAGAGGTCCCAGTTTCTACTATTGACTGTTCAGGCTGTGGGACTGCAGAGCTTCATAGTGTGGAGGCACCCAAGCCTGGAGTAACTTGTGCTTCCATGAACGGAGTATCAGAGGAGGGAGAGAGGCCTCAGAGCACCGGGCAAGCCGAACACAATGGTATTCCTTCCAGTCCCAGCCTGTCTCCCAGCCATCCGGAATTTCAGAAGCAGTCTGTGATTATAGAGTCCCAGAGTACAAAAATTGTATTGAATGCCATCCAGTCAGCTGTTCACAAACTTGCAGAAACAGAAGAGTCGGCTGCCCTTGAGTCAGAGCAGAGCATTAAGTCCATAGGGAAAAGCCCATCAGATACGATTGTACCTGAACTTCTGGGAAGTACATGGGTAGATCAACAGCTTCCAGTAAAAGAGGAAGAGATAAGAAGTAAAGAACAGGAGCTCAAGCAACCAGGAATAGTGAGAACTGCTACCTTAACTGAGTCTGCAGAAATTCATGCAGCTGTGGAAAAAACAAAGGACATGCCTTTAACTTCTGAGACACTGAAAGATGGACAGAGTCAGAATTCTTTAACAGTCGTGCCAAGCCCTGAAGACATTTCAAGGGGAAGTTTGAGACTTCAGAAATCAACGCTAGAACATAGTACTTCAGAAGATTCAACCAAAGACACCCCAGACATACATGCACCAAAATTAAGGGAAAAAGAGGTTGGGTACATTATGGAAATCTCAGACCAATATACAGGACAGCAAACGTGCAGAGAAAGTGAAGAACAACCATATCACCCACCAGTGGAAGATGGGAAAACACAAATGTGGGAGGATGACAGTTGCCAAGAAGGAACATCTTGTGATAGACAAAGTCAGAACTCGGTGGCTCTGACGCCTTGAATGTAAGTAGCATTTTTAGCCAGTAATTTATTTATTTTTCTAAGATAGTTCTGAGGATCTTTAAGCTGTTCTCTCTAATGTGGTGTGGTGGTTTGTTTTGTTTTTAGTTATTTTGCTGAAGGGCTACCCTCACTTCAGTGGCCTTGTACTTGGTCTATATTTTGGTTTGATATATCTGGGAGGTAGGAAATGTGCTTTCCGGTTTCCCTAGGTAGCAACTCACATGACACATTTAATGTGTGGGGTTTAACATGCAAACACACTATCTAACAAAGCTCTTTTTAAAATCCTAAAAGATGTGAGTATTGCCTTCCCTGGTAGACCTAGTGCCTCACGTACAAAGCACTTTGCACTTCAGAGGAATTTGAATCAGAAATTATAAGTATAATCTCTCCCTAGGATATATACTGCACTTGCTTCACTAAGTCATAAGACCTTTATCTCTGAGAACTGCTTGGGAAAAGATATTCTTGAGAAAGTAAGTTGTCATTACTAAAGCTTTTTTATTGTCATCTTTCTTTCAGATGTGCTAAGCATCCACGTGGCATTTGTAGAGATGCCAGTCCTAGAGAACAACTGACAATCCTGCCACAGAACCAGGAGCTTTATTCACTACTCTTTATTCTTGGATGTTAACATCTGTTCTTTTGAAGACTTCGCCTTGCCATTTTTGTTAAAAAAAACAATGCCTTTAATATTGGCTGTATCCATACCTGTGTTCCATTTGAAGGTCATTTGTCTCTGCCCAAAATAATTCATTAAGACTGGAGATGCACCACTGAGTGACTGGGCAGATTGCTAGAATTTTTGCCACGGTTATTACTGTTCCCTCATTTAATGTGTGTCCTGTCTGTCCAATCTCCTTGAATCCCTTCACTTGTCGCTGAACCCCCCTCCCTTCTTTCTGCAGTCTCCCTTACCCCTCACATCTTTCCTAGCTGCCTTGATCTGACCTGTGAGTGGCTGTAGGTGCTGCTCAGCTTGTGTGTGAGGGGGAAGAGGAGGGCTGACTGATGAGAACACATGAGACTTCTGGATATGTCTGTCAAACAGCAGGAACTGGATCACGCACAAATTGTTGAGCAAGGTGCTCAAGTTTGCTGCCTTTCAGTCCCGTTCAGGTATCTCTGTCCATCTTTCAGTTGTATTTGCGCAGGCCTGATGTAGTCAGAAATTATTTCTACAGTGTAGCTTGAAAGGAGATGGAAAATACCCTTCCTCTGTTGTTCCAGACTTCAGGTCTCAGGACTGGACTGTAATGTATTGAATATTTATATGTATGTCTTAAGCCCAGTTCTGATTTTAATGTAGAGCAATGATACTTCTGTACTGTTTAGGCATTCCCTTAAATGAATATTGTAGAGTAGCCTGGAGAGGAAATTGATACTATTGGAGCGGAAATTGGTAACATGTAGTTTCCTATTTATTGTTCCAGGTTTTTCCCCCTTTAAAATATCTCATAAAATTTGGCTGTCTTGCTTTGAATATTTATATGTATATCCTAAACCCAGTTCTGATTTTAATGTAGAACGATGATATTTCTAATGACAAAAGGAGAGCCCTGACCTGACCCACTGCTCACTTCTACTTACAGCCCCCTGGTTTCTGAGAACCCTTCAGACACCATTTCACTGTCACCTTGTTCTTGTGCCACTGTCTTTGTATCTTGCCCCTCTCATTCCAAGCTCTGATAATTTCTGGTCACTGCCACATCCAACCCAAAGCCTTTCCCTGCCCTATATTGTCTGACATCTTTCCTGCATACACACTTCCTCCTTTCCCAAACCCTACCTGAACTGTTTTCCCACCACACCATTTTCTGAAATTCTCCCCACTCCTGACAATTCTGTCTTTTCTGAGACAAGAGTAGGAAAGAGGAAAAGGACTTGGTAAATGAGTTCTGCCTTGAATTGCAAAAAGCTGATGAGACCTTTGGGGTACCGAGGTCTTAAAAACCTTCATGAAAGGTGGATTGGACTGACAACAGCTGAGACTAGAATGAGCAGGGTGATACATGGATGATTAGAAGCCCCAGGACTGAAAGTCCTGGGATGTCTGTCCCCAACAGGAATTGTTCCTCTCCTTTGTTGTTTACATTAAAATCAAACAAGGGGTACAAGTCAGTACTTTCAGCTCTGATTTCTAAAGTGAAGGTTACAGATCGCACGTTGTGAAACCAATGCCCATCAAGTTGAACAATAGCTCACTCTCATACCTGTATAGTAATTTATTTTAAAATCAACTTTAGTGTACAAATGCTCTTGTTACGGCAGGTGCTGGCCTCTCCTCGGGGCTGCGCGTCCAGCAAGCGATGTGACTGATTGCACTGGTGTGATTGCACCATCTGGTGCTGCCCTGCGTGGAAGCATCAAAAGATTTTTCCTTACCTCAGAGCGAATTATATAAATATTTAAAGCCAAACAATGTGGTTTCAAACAATCCAGTCTATCTCTGTCCATCGTTAGCAGCAGCTTTCCCCCTTAGCTTTGGGCAATTCCAAAAACCTTGGTTGATTTCCACACGTTTAGGTTGGCTTGCAAGGTAATGATGCTCTTAATAACACCTCACAAGTGCAAACTTGGCTGAATTTGTACAAATTGTATACCTATGTACCTTAAGCCATATTGCAATAACTGCAGCAGGTAAAATAACAAAAGCATGACCTGTGTAATCCTGATTCTTACGTTTGTAGCTCCAAAGCTGTTAATAATATGTAAAGTTACTTCTTGTCTGAACCTCATTTAAATAAAGCTAGCTTTACCACAATGTAAATTGTCTGTTGGTAGTAATTGGGCAGGCAAAGGCTTTTAACTTGCCTGTTTTCTCCATTAATCCAGGGCCTAGGTAAGCAATGCAACAAACCCAACTATAAAACAAATACAAAAGCTGCTTTTTGTAACTGACAGCTAAAAAAACCTGCTGCACCCAAAACCACGCTAATGGTGCCAGGAGCATGTCTCCACAAAAAGATACTACTTTGTTCCCGTATATTGCTTTGGCCTCTGAAACTCTCCTTTGAGACTGTGACTTCTGGCTTGTGCTCAAAAGCTTGAAGCTTTCTCTAATCCAATGTATTGGGTTACCAAATTTGATTTTGTGTTTTTAAGGTAGATTTTCATTGATTAAATAAAGTGCAACTACAAATTTGTTCTAACCTGTGTATGTGGTGGGGTTTTTTTTCAGCTTGCTTAGTGTAAATTATTTTCTGATGGTTGCTTCATCTTTGGGGAGTTAGGTTTGCTCCTGAGAATTCATTTGGTGTTGACTGACGTTCAGCTTTTGATGTGAATTAAAGAAGCTAATTACAGAATTAAACTATGATTTGGCTCTCGGTTTCAATAAAATATGCATACTTCAGAAGAAGTAGTAAGAATAAGGTACTCCAGAAGACTGAAATACCTTTATTAAATTCACGATAGATAACAGTATTCAGTGAGCCAGAGTCAAAAATCAGAAAATCACATGCCTTGCTGGTGTAACTAAAGTATAGAAAATTCCAACAAAGCAACAACATAAATGTCCACAAAACCTTTGTCATAGATTAGTAGATGCAGGGTCTTAGGCCCATAACTGGTATCTTCTAGGCTCCCCCACTTCTGCTTGGTGAGGGTATACTCATGGCACCAAAAATTAGGGTGTGCTGGTTATTTATGTTAGCAGACCTTGGACTTCAGACATGAAATTTTTCCGGCTGTTTATGTTCTGGGGCTGAGGCTGATTAGCAGTGTTTGTATCTCAAGATAGATTCACACCTGAACTAGTTTTGTAATAATTGGTGCCTTCCCATCCTCAGCTAAAACGCTAAATCAAGTATCTGCAAATACTTAGCTGCAGTGGTTGCAGCAAGTGCAGGGATCTTGGAACACTGCAGGCTCCCTGTCCCTCTTCCTGCTCTGGCGTGGTGTCAGGGGGCTCACACTGCAGGGACTGATCTCCCTGTCCACCTCCAGCATCTGGAGGTACAGATGGAACCAGCATCTCCTGCCAGACATTGTGCTCAAGGTGTGCATAGCCTCTGCTGGCCCTTTCGCAAGATTTGTGCATTTATTCTGGTTAGTGAAATCCCTAAACAGGCATCTAACTAGGGATTGGTGTCCAAGCCTCTTGCAGCCCGAGGAGCTTTGCTGTTTCCTCTTGTAGGGCTGTTTTATTGGCAATAGCTCAAGTATCCTGCCTGTTAGCTCAAGCTATGGAAGCGGATCTGGCTTTCCCATGCAATCCAGAGCATATGGGAGGCAGCTGTGCTCATTGAGGAACCTGCACAGCTTGGATACAGCAAGTGCTTGGGGATGGGCAGGAGGCTTGCCAAAAGCAGAGAGGATTCCTGAGATGTTCATGTCTGGATGCTGAACGCTGGATGTTTGTCATTCACAGCTGCCACATGGGAAGGGAGCAAGCCTGAGGGGGCTGACGCTCTTGCAAGACGGATTTGGCTTGGAATGAGGAGCAATGTGGAGCAGAAGGCCAGTGGAATCGGCAGCATAGGGTTTGGAGTCCTGATTTTGGGGGGGGATAAATGACGTGATAAAGGAGGGTGACAGCTCTGCAAACATTTTGAGATACTCCTAACAAGGTGGAAACAGCCACCACAATGCTAACACCTGGTACAGGGCTGATGTCATCTCTAGTTGGGCACTACATGTAGTCTCTACAAAAGTAAAAATTGGAGATAGGGGTCTAGTAAAGGCACGTGTCTGTTCTGCTTCAACATCCTCTTGAAAAAAATACTATCAACTCCTCAAAACAGGAAGAACATTCCCCCTTGAAAATGACATACACTTCGAGAGCTTGAAAAGGCTACATATAATCATAGAATGATTTGGGTTGGATGGGACTTTAAAGATCATCTGGTTCCGAGCCCCCTGCAATGGGCAGGGCAAGGAGTGATGATATGATGAAATGGGGGAAGCAGAAGTCTGATATGCCACAGGAGCTGTGCCCTGGTGATGGTCTCTGTGTCAGCTTGACCCTGTCCTCATCATCTGTTGTACAGATATGTCTCTGTCCCTCCTACAAAGGCACCAGACTAGGAAGGATAACCAACACGATGCCTTTTCTCTAAGCAGCTAGACAAGAGGGAATTGTGGAAAACTGCGAGGCATTTGCAAGCCAGTTGCTGTCCTGGAAGGCAGACATCCCAGGAAGCCTTCAGGAAGCAGCCCGGCAGCAATCCCTGCCTTCTCCCCAGTGCAACTGTTCCCCTGGGGGGGGTCTTCTGTGTCCCCTCAGCCTCGCAGGACTATGGCCTCCTCTCCCCTGCCTGAGCTATCTCTCTCTGCTTTGTAAGCAGGTTCCTTGTGAACTTTTAAATGAATTTCTGGGAGATTTTCATCAGACAGTCCCAGAGGCAGCATGACAGTCAGTGGTGCCTTGTCATTTCCCATAAAAGCAGCTGCATGAAGCAGAAGTCCTGACACACAGACGCCTGTACTGACATGTCTCCCTTTCATCATTCCGGGGTAGCCATGAGGGTAACAAAAAGACAGAGAGAGGTGATGCTCAGCCAGTATTTGAGGGTAGTGCATGCCCAGGGCCAAAAATGAGTAAAGTTTTCAAGACTGGCTGACTAGTGCAGAGGAGGCTGGGGGGTTGCTTACAGCTCCAAGGAAAGTCTGCTTGGTGAAGATGGGGCAAGGGGGAAATATTAATTCAGAGGAAGCTTTTCTTAGCAATTACGTTTGTTCATTTTAATCTCCCAGATGATGTTTTTTTCACTATTATTTCATGAGCATGATTAAGAATTACAAGGGAAAATACAACCTGTCCATTATTCCAAAGCTGACATAAACTCTTCTAAACTAGAATATTTGCTGAATAATCTTGAAAATAGCATTATTTTCTTTGGCATAAGTCTCCCTGCTGGGAAAATGCTTTTATTGGATTTTTGCATAATCTGTCTTGATCCTGCAATTGGATTCCAGCTCATACATTCTTTCTCCTCCGCACAGTAGAGCCAGTTAATGCCTCGCAGATGCAAGGGGGGAACCTGCACCAGTATGAATGATGTGGCAAAGGCTGGGCATATTGCTTACAGTTCCTCTTACAAAAGCATATTTAATTTAAAAAGCCCAAACAAACAGACAAACCCCTTGAGCCATTATTGGCACCAGTCAGTAGAAGCAGGCTCATATTCATTATGGGCTCATATTAATCACGGCAGTATATTGAGTATGTTGAAATTTCTGTTCTGTTTTCTTTCACTCATAGCCGGTAGTTGCTCATGAAGAGAACAGATACGATACTTTCTGTAAATATTCCTTGACATGTCTCAAGGCTCTGGATGTTCCTGTTATTAGTTATTTATTTTTCCAGTAGAAGAGGCATCACATTTTGTTTTCTCTTTCGTATTGAGAGCTTGGATCACTTGTGTAGCATCAAATCTTACAATCTAAGCAGTAGAGATGATTTTGCCTAAAACTCCTCAAAATCCCATTTTTAGTTTTGACTAATGTACAGGAGCACAATGATGATGTGCTATGAAAAACCAACCTGCTATACTTCTACGTTATACCATAGAAACCAGGAACCTTGGCATATCACTGAAAAAATAATACTTGAATTTTGAATTGTAAACTATGAAAGGTATTGATTAACATTCCCCATTGAGAGGCAAAGTAAAATTAGCAGGAGAGTGGTGGTGGGTGGCACTGACAACAAGCGGGGAAGCAGAAGAGCACAGCTGGAGGACTTCAGGAGCAGAGACCAATATGCACCAAGTGATGTAAGATTGCTGCTACTGGAAACACAATGTTCATTATGACAAACCTGGTATTAGGAAAAAAATCGGAGAGGCTCCACAATCTGCAAAACCAGAAAAAGACTTAAATGAGTTGAAAAGCAATGAGTGCTTTTATTGAACATGAATTTGTGACCTGTTTGCAGGAAGCAGATAATATGGCCACTGTGGCTTCTCAAGGATGAAGTGCTCTTTAAAGAATATGTTAACATACATATATATGAGCATTTGAAGTAAGAATATCTTCACTTTAAAGATAAGCTCATAGCTTTAAAATAACACTTAGCAATGAACCAAAGATAGTGTGAAGCTAGTGCTTTCCTTTCTGCAAGAGGAAAGGCAGGTAAGAGAACTTCTAAAAATTTGCTAAAAACAAGAAACATTAAAGTGTATGGTTAACTAATAATGATCTTTGACGTGTAAAGCTCAGTTTTCCCACTCGTTACCTATTTTCTGAAGGGAGACACCAAAACCCTCTACCTGGCTCCTACTCTTAAATATATCACATAGACCAAAGTTTAGAAGGTTATGTTTGAATTTTAAATGGGCTAGACTGAAATATTAATGACTCCTCAGCCTAGAAGGGCCTAAAATAGACTGTCAAGCGAGCAGTGCTGAGGTTAGACTGTTTTAATGTTCCTGGGAAAAATGCACAGCTCTTTCTAATTCTGTTGTGATCTCAGAATGCAACCAAACGATGAGAACAGAGTGTCCCTAAAGTGAGAAGATACTCTGGTTTTTAAGCAGAGAGGAGGAAGACTAAACAGAGGGAGCAGTACTGCTGATGCTTGAAGAATTAGTATTTTTCAGCCCTTCCTAAGGCAGCGGTCTGGGCTGGAGGAGCAGCTGGACATTTGTGTACCTCGTGTGTGCACACACGTGTGGGTGCATACGTGCACCCTCCTCTGGCAGGACATGCTCAGGCTCTGTCCCCTCTCTGGACCTGGGGACGGGGAACTTCAGCAGCTGCACTGAAGCTCAAACAATTGCTTCCCTTTGGCCTTGTGCTTCCCTGGAACACGGTGTGCAGGGAAGTGCCGGCGTTTCCGCTGAGCTGAAATTCCTCTGCCACCTGCTTATCAGCTCGTGGGTCTCTCCTGGCAGCGCTGCTGCCGTGGGGGACACAGAGCCCCCTCTCGAGGCGTATTTTCCCTGGAGTACCTGCCCCTGCCAGCCTCGGGACTTGGTGCCTTTGAGTGCTCCGCAGCCCGCCACGCAGAGGGCTCTGCTGTCCGGGACAAGCCTGCTGCGGGACAGGGCTGCCAGGGTCCCTCCTGCCCCGTCCTTTGGCTTTCCAGAGCAGCCGCTGGGTGTGGGGATGCTGCCGGGGGATGCTCTTTGGGGTGCGCAGGGGCTGTCCGCGCGGAGTGGCTGCACCGGTGTCACTGCACCCTCTAGTGCTGTCCCTGCACATCGCCGCTGGGTGCTCAGCCCGAACGGGTTCGTCTGCGGCTTCTCACAGAAAGAAACCAAAAGGAAAAATCGACCCAGGTTGCACCTTAAATGCGTGTAGAACCACGTCTCCTGCTTCATATAACACCCCCGGAAGTGGAGAAATTGATGTGGCAAAGGCAGTAACTTCTAGCTGTTGTCTTCCCAGTTAGCTGAAATTCCATCCAGCTCTGGCAGCTGCTAAAGAGCAAAAAACAGGACAGAGCATTAGCTTGCATTAGTGATGTATGTGCACAAAACACACGTGTGAAACAATGAGCTGCTTTAGTGGGCGCTGAAGGGAAAATGCAGGTTCAGTTCTAGATCGCTGCTGTATTTGGTGCCACGAGACTGGGAAAGTGATAGAAGAAGCATTTACATGGCCATGGCCATGATTCCACAGGGGCAGCCACCGTGCACCCCAAAGAGCATCCCCCTGGCAGCATCCCCATACCCAGGGGCTGCACTGGAAAGCCAAAGAACGGGGCAGAAGGGGCTCTGGCAGCCCTGTCCCTCAGCAGGCTGTGGGGCACTCAAAGGCACCAAGTCCCAAGGCTGGCAGGGGCAGGTACACCCAGTATATACCACAAATGGAAAAAACCAGAGAAGAACCTCAACTGAAATAAAGGTAATGGAAGAGAAAAAGAGCCAGCCTGTCTCTGTGTGAAAAGGAGAAAGCAAAATGGGGAAATAGAGAAGCACCACTGAGTATAAGTGGTTGTGGAAAATGTACTTAGACAAAGAGCAAACTCTAAGTCAGGTAAATGTACAGACAACCCCTGTTTTACATCAATTAGCTGAGCTTCTCTCTTCATAACAATCCTCTGGGATCCCTACCCAGGGATGGTGGTGACACAGTACAACTTCAAAAAAGTAATGACCAAGGCAGAGGGTTTTAGGGATGTGGTGTCTCAGGCACCCACATGGCAAGGAGCAGCTAACAGCAGATTATGGAGGCCTGACAGCTGCTGCCAAAGCACTCACTGCATCTGTTCCCAGTATGGCTGATACAGTCAGTCCTCTTAATGATGGATGGCAACTATCCACGTGAAAGAAATGTTTTTCATGACCCCAGCACCGGGGGCAGATCAGATGAGGTTTGCTTTCATCTGGCAGGGGCTTCTCTATACATTTACTTTATTCCAAAGTTGAAACCGCAGTCCTAGCATATGTGTAGCTCATGCTACATTGCCTGAAGAGTTGGAAATGTTAAAATTTCCACAAGAGGTCACTGTGAGGCAGTGCATCAGTGATGGAGGAGGAGGCTGCTTCACAAAACCTCTACAGACTATGGACACTTGTGACAACACAGCCACAGTCAGCTGGGTTAGAGATACCAGCAGCACAGGAACAAGGGCCCAGTCATTAATTCATCTTTGGGGAGTCAGATGGACAGGTGGGAGAAAAACAGGTGCTTCAAGAAATCCAAAATTATCCCTGTCGCAGAATAAGAAATTAGTTATGGGGTGTGCTAGGGACTTCAGGATCTTGGAGGGGACATTCCAGGATTAAGTATAATAATCTGACTACTCCATAATTTACTACAGGAAAGTGCAATCTGGAAATGGACCCCACAACATAAGAAGGCCCCTAGAGATGTTAAAGAAAACCATAAATGTGTTTTGGTCACTGGAACTCATCTGCCCTATGTGGCCCCTCTCACTACACATCCAGGTAGGAGAGAAGGGATATTGCTGGGGATTAGAGCAAGGGTGACTGCCTGGACCCATGCAACATCGAGTCACTTTGGCTTCCAAATAGAATGTAAGAACGCAGTCATATGTAACAACAAGACTGCTATAAAATAATGATGAAAAGAAAAACTATTTTGAGTAGGAAACCAGAGATAATGACTTTAGAGGAAGGTCATGAAGCTGGGCAGTGGGGTCATTGTGAAGGCAAATGCGCTTCCCCTCTAATAAAGCTTTTTGAAAAGCAAAGAGCATGAGTGTTTATTTCTGTGGTAAGCATGGAGTGCCTCACTCCCAAAGCTTTTTACACTTCAGTGAAATCTGTGTCAGAAAAGATGGTAGGTGTAGCCTCTCCCAAGACCATTTTCTGCATTTGCTTAACTTTTTATCTCCAAGAACTGCTTGGGAAAATAAGATGATCTTGAGAGAGTATATTGTCGTTAATAAAACTTTCATAATTCTTTCGGTCTGATACGCTGAGCATTCATGTGCCATTTGGAGAGATGCCAGTCTTAGAGAACAACTGGCAAGGCTGTGGCAGAGTCAGGAGCTTTATCCATGAGACTTAATTCAGGGGTGCTGACAGTTACTCTTTGAAGACCTTACCTTTTTGTCGTGGTCATAAAAAACAATGCCTTTAATGCTCAGTGTAGCTGCAGGTGTGCTTCATGCCAAGGTCTGCACAACAGAGCCAAGATCATGGAAGATATCTCAACTCACTCCCCTTATGGAGAGCAGCAAGGATTCCTCTGCCTCTTCCCTTTTCCTATTGTGAGACAGGGACAGAAATAGGGGCATGTACTGCACATGCTCTCAAGTGAAAGGGAAAACAGAAGCTGAAATTAGGGAAGACTGAGAAAAGGGGAGAAAATCGCATTCTGTTTAGCAGCTGCAGTGCTTGAAATACTTGTTTGGTGTCATTCCAGCTGAACAGGCAGTGTCCTGTGCCTGCACTCTCTACCAGTTGTTACACTGACTTTCTACAGCCTCCCTCTTCCTTCGGCAGCTCTTTTGCAGCCCCGTTCTGGTGAGAGGTTACCACTCTGTTTCTCTCCCAATCCTAACCCTAATCCGTGTCCTGGTTCTGGCTGGGATAGCATTAATTGCCTTCCTAGCAGCTGGTACAGTGCCATGCGTTCGTACTCAGTGTGAGAATAATGTTGATTACACAGTGATGGTGTAGTTGTTGCTGAGCAGCGCTTTCCCCAAGTCAAGGACATTCCAGTTTCCCTCGCACTGAGGGTGAGGAGGAGCATGAGAAGCAGAGGGAACACGGCCAGGATGTGAACTGCTCTGAGAGGACTGGGGTTGTGGCCTTCTTGACAGGTCCAGCATGGCTGCTGCAGTGTGTGACTTGGCCACCAAAGGCCCTGTCAGAGGCAGTGCCATTCCTGGACCTAGCCATCGCTTCAGCAGGTGCTTGACTTCCCTGGGGTCCCCTTTGGGTTTCTGAGAGCTGGAGAAACTCATCTGTGTAATCTTAACACATTTCTTGCTGCAGCATGATAGAAAGAAATAACCCTTCTTGGTCCCATCAGACACTGAAGAAGAATTTTGCCACTCAGCTCGTAGGTTTTAAACACAGACTGAGGAGCTGCCCTTGTCGATAGCGCTTTGCAAGCTGGCACTTCTGCAAAACTGCCTGCTTCACTTCAGGCAGAGCAGTTCAGCTCTGTCCACACCTCTTGAAGCCTGGAGTGTTACTGCTTCGCAAACCCTGGTTATGCTCAGTGGCAGAGACATCAGTGCTAAGTGCCACTGTCATTGTATCTCTATTTCCCAGCTCTCAGAGCTGCGTTTAATCGCGTTCCTTGACAGCAATAGGAAATAGATGTGCTCATTCCTCACGTAAGAGTCACCACGGAGGTGTGGCACTGCAAGGGAGTACCGCTACTGGCAGCTAAATGACAGAGCAAATAAATCCTCTTGGCAGCAGCAGCTGCACTTTCTTCCTCTCACCATGGGAAACCTCAGCTCCTGTAAGCACTCTGGAGGAGCCCACCAGCACAGCCAGATGTAGAGTAAACCATCACCTCACACTCCCTTGCAGTAGTATCAGAAGCAGGGGAATGTTTTCTAAGACATCGCAACACTAGATGACTCTCTCATGGGTCTACCAAGGATACGGGGATTGATGACTTTTCATTTCTGTAGGTCAGCATCTTCTTAGAGCACAAAACAACTCCTAGGAGAAAGAGGACCTATCTGTGATGGGGGAAGGGTGCAAAAAGCATCAATACAACCATCATTTCCAAATTCCTAGTATGCTTTTCTCTTTAAGACACAGATACAAATCCCATGCTAAGAGATTTCTGACCCTCGAGCTAACAAGAACTGAAGGTGGTGCTCCCATTTCTGGGGGCAAGTGTACTGCATTTGGTAGCACCTTCTCTTGCTGGCAGGGGCAAGGGGAAAGCACCAGCCCTAAGAGGAGAACTCATCGAAGTGCTGCTACCCTTATGCTGGCAGAGCAGAGGGCAGGTGTTCTCCATTCCATCTGTGACAGGCACTGAAAGGCAGAAGCTCCTGCTTCCACTCTTGCTCTAAGTTAGGGGCATGGTCTGACTGCATAGGTTCATAGAACTCTTCAGGCTGAAAATGTCATTGCAAGCTGCCCAAGTCATACCCGCTTTGCAAAGGTATCACAGAAACCTCTGCAATGTCAAAATCCTCTATAAATGTAAAATATCTCAGTGTTATTTCTGTGCCTTACATGTTTCCACTCTGCTAAGAGGAAACAGTTAATATAATGTAAAAAATCCCAAAGCAAAACAAAAAAACCCAAACCCCACCCCAAAACAGGAAAGGTGGTGTCCTTACAGGCATGATCGCAGCTTCACAGTTTAGGTGGCTGCTTCCTGAGTAACTGCTCAGTTTGTTCAGCCTCTCCCCATTTAGTTTGAGCTGCTGTTTCACCACATGTTAGCTTTCTACTCTGTATGGCACAGCTCTGCACACAGATGAAAGCTGATCCATATTTCAGCTGATTTCTTCTGCTGATTTGTGCTTTTGTTTCACTTGCAGCAGATAGAACTCAGAAAAAAACTGGTGACATTGTGGCCCTTTCCTCTGAAACATCTCCTAATATGACAGGAGAGTGATGCACAGAAACACTTACACCCTTCAAGTCATGCCTGTGGCATGGTTTTTTTAAAATGAATATCATACTACAGTTTTATTAAAAAGGGCATGAAAATTTTACACTTTAATAAACTCAGTGAACCAGGCTGAAGTTTCTATGAAGGTTCTTTTTCAGTTCTTGTGCACAAATCAGGACTTGTCCTGGGTCCCCTTCTGTTACCAGCATTGGAAAGATTCCTCAAAATGAGATTGAAAAAATTCAATTCTGCATAAGAATGCAATAATATCAAAGAATAAGATTATTGTTATTGAACAATCAGGACTCTGTATTCTGTGTATATGTCTGTCTGTGGACAACTGTGTGCCAGCAACTGGAGTGGCACTGGTTTGGCGACAGGGCATCACCTTCCTTTCCTCACCAGCTGCCAATCACACGCTTTGAGTGACTATTTCCCTTCACATCCTTCAAGCACTGCTGTTGGGGTGGAAGGACCTGACCCTCCCCATTTTCCAGGCTTTACCCTTTTACAGGACGCTCAGGGACGACCTGCTTCTGCTGGGATGGGAAGCTCATGCTGTTGTTTAACACCACCAGTTTCACACCCGGCCTGTGCTGTGGAAGCGCTGTGGCTGCAGGAAGAGCAGCACCTGCACTGCTGCCGAGGCCAGAAAGAGACCAGGGCTGCTGCACCTGCAGCCTTGCAGAAGTGACTGCTTGGCAGCTTCTGATGAGCCTGAAAGTCTTCAGAGTGAGCTGCAACCAGCAAAGGTGTAGACTGGGCTTCTGATCTGGGAGGCAGGAATACACCATCTAACCCCAAAAGCCTCTGGCAGCAGATCCAGCAGAAGCCAGGCTGCTGAGGCTCCTTGCTTCCCAGGGTGATGGAGGGGACACCTGCAGCGTGATGCAAAGGAAGGATGAGCACCCTGACCCTCAGCCAGGCAATTCTGTTGCTCATAAGCATGTGGTTTAGTCAGTTCCTGAGATAATGAACATGTGCATTGTTGAAGCAACACTTTAGAAAACTGAAAGATCAGACTAGTTTGTCAAAAAGGGATTGAACCCTGGTTTGATTTTTACCTAATAAGCTCATGAAATAAAGCTTGATGACAGAATACATTGTTCTGTGAAAGACCCAAATAAACAATGGCAATACATAAAATAATTCACTGCTGAAACTGGAATTGCGCAATATAGTAGTAACAAAATAGAAAATACTTTAACCATGTGGTCGAGAGATTAAGGATAGAAGGAAACAATGGTTTGATCAGAAAACTCACTTAAAAAATGTATGAGCTACTTCAAAGTGAGTTCTGACAGTCAGCAGATTGGATACAAGCTGTGGATCTGTGCTGAGGCATGCTGAAGTGCTGGGTACCTCCTTCACACTCCACAGAGCAGTACAGTAAGTGAACATTTGTGTTAACTTTCATTTTGCGGCTCTGCTTCTCTCTTCCCTGAGCAGATTTCCTAAGGTTCCAGGAAGGCTTCAGTTTTGGCCAAGGCAATAGGCCTGGACTGAATATGAGGAAGTCCTGCTGGCAGCTCCTTTGACACAAGGACTAAAACACTGGCACTGCAAGGAATGACAGCTGCTCCAAGGCCATGCTGAGCTCTTGCGTCTTGGCACCTGGGACCTGTTCAAAAGCACGGATGCACCAAGATCGATGCACCAAGATCACAGCACCAAGGCTGTACTGCAGAGGAAATGTGTTACACGCTTTGGCTAAATTTCATCAAAATATGTCCTTCTTAATGGCAGGCTTGATAGAAGCCCGTATTTAAGGACGGTGAGTTTCTCTCATTTCTAGAGATGATCACAGATCATTTGGCAAATACACATTAACGAAGAGTGTTGCAAAAGGCTTCTTGCTTCTTACTGTTTTGTTCTACTTTTGGTATGAGTGGGATTTCATTATCCAGTGGCATTGGGCATTTTTACAAACAAAAGCAAATGAACGAAATAAGAGCTGTAGAAATGGAAACACTGTGTCTCAGGTAGAGTAACAGCTGGGCTATTTAAACAGCCAGCCTCCATCACCACTGGTAGTCTGTCAACCAGATTTCATTAACCAAAGTGTGCTGCTGTAATTAACAGTGTAACATTACAGTGTTGAAGTAGGAATGTTAATTGCTTTTAAATTTTATTTTTTAAAAATAACCTGATTACTCCTAATAATTCATAGCTATGAAGTATCTTAAAACATTTGTTGACTTTTGGGAAGCAATAAATAAGTGAGTCAATGACAGAATTCCAAAATGAACTTCCCTTATTGGTGTTTACTTTTTAAGATTAAAAGGTGTGGGAATACAATCAAGGAAAATTACTTTAATTTGGTTAAGAATTAATCAATTTTATCTTTAAGTGCTTGGGCTGAAGGTATCTAAAGAACTATATTACTCTCCAAAAGGCAAAATACCCAAAGAAGGTAATCCTGCTGTTAAGCAGATTGGAAAAAAACATTGAGAGAGATTGTGATGCCACCAGGCACCACAGCACCTGCTCTTGTCTAACCAGGTCTCCTTTAATTAATGTAAAAGATGTTGCAATGTCAAAGAAGTTATTTAAAGTAAACAGAATGAAATCTATTTATTTTTTTCTCTTGCAACTGACATCTTTTTGTGACTGAGGCTGTTATTTTGTGGGATTTGGAGCTGAAAAGCCAGCCAGATTTTGTAAATATCAAGACAGCAACTGAAGGCCCTGCAGTGTAAACAGGAGCCCAATTTTAAGTATTCAATGTTAGTAACACAAGCATCTTCTGATAAATTCTCCCCCTGCAGAAGCAGAATGATTATCAGACCAGTGATTAAGAAGATACTTGATACAAAAATATTGATTGCAATGGATTGCAAACTTCACTTTCAGAAGTGATAACCCTCTGTTGGAGCAGATAGATTTGTAGGTGTTTGGTACGTTTGAAGTCAAGGCAGAGATGTCAAGTGACATGCCTAGGAAATTAACTTTGAAGATACTCCTTTGGAAAAACATGTGGCTGCAGTTCCAGCCCACAGCCTTGAATGATGGCAGATTTTCGCCAATTTCTCAGCAGTTCCTGCCAAGCTGTCTGCTTTCATTAGGTAGAAAATCCACAGCTTCAGCAGGTGAGCAGACTGAATGATCAATGAGCAACTCAGTCACAAATCTCCAAGTCAAACACTGAAAAATAAACCCTGAAGTTATCTCTAACAGTAATAATAATGCAGAGGGTTTAAACAAAGAATCATGAACAAAATTGTAGCTGTGCTGTAATTTCCCAAATTCTTGATGCAGCTGCTAATAACCAGAATATAACTTCTAATAGTTTCTAATTCGTTGTAGAGGAACAAAACTGCTCAAGCAGTTGAAAGGCAATGACTTAAACATCCCTATGGAGCATCAGACAATAAAAGGGTATTTAAAAGAAACCATTATCATAGCTCAACACATATTAAAACAGTCTCTTTATTGTGATTTTTTTTTTCTCTTTACCCGACAGTGTTATTTCATAAGAATAAATATTAACAGGTGAAAGTATCTCTGCTGAGCCTGCAATTTCACGTTCCTTGTAGCAGCAGTAGTCATAACCAACTCCTTCCACGGCTGCTTGCTCCCTGCCCTACCCTGCTCCTTGCTGGGCAGCACACCGGCCTGCAAGGCCACACTGCCCTCCAGAGGAGCTACCTGCCCAAGTGGGAGTCACCACTTCCCATCTTCTACATCCTGGATGTTGCTAGCAGCAACACTGGCTCCAGTAAAGCCTCTTCCCGGCTCATCTCCATCCTTGCACAATCTGTGAGTTGTTCAAAACCTTCTGCAGAGCTAAAATAAGGAACAGATTTGACAGAAAAAATAGCATTTTTTTTAAGACTGGTTGTTCTTCATTTGAGTCCATTCAACATGTAACTGAGCGAACATCATGATGTCCAAAGAGTGGAGAAGGAGAGGTGAGAGCAGGAATAATGTCTGACCATAAATGGTGTGGCCATGTGCACCCCAAAACAACCAGCCATCTGGGGAGTTGAGCTGAACTGTTGTACTTTGCCCCAGAGCAGAGCTGGAGCTCTGGAATTAAAAGCAAAAAAAGCATCTAAGCAGTAACTAACAGCTGAGGTGGCAGCACCTTTAGCAGCTTCAGTAATTTTGGAAATGAACTTGTGACTATCCCCTAAACCACAGATACCTCAAAAGCTGACATTACCCTGAACTAGGAAAGATTTATTCTTTTGTTTTTCTACTCTGAGAGCATTTTGGACTAAGGATGATTAAATAAACCCCACATTTAGGGAAATTATATTGGTAGATGAAGATCCTAAAGAAGTTTTAAAATGGGCAACACTAAAATAATTCTGTAAGATGTTATTTTTTTACCTCAAAAGACTTCTATACTTTGAAGTCAACTGATTTTAAATCTATTACTCTGATACAAGAGAGATAATAAAATCAATACCACTTACAATAAACTTTACATTAACCGTCATATTATAATAAACTGGGAAAAAGTCTAGTATGTAGTGACTTTTTGTGCTAAATCCACCTTAAATTTTAGTAAGCTCATTGTTCACTTGTGTGACAAGAGGTTTTAGTCTGATAAACAGAATACGTCGCTTGGCTTTCAAACCGATTCAGCAAGAGCTCATTCAGGAAGACCGAACACCAGCAACCTTTCACCTTCAACTCAATAAATCATATCCCATTTAATTCAGTTTTTATTCAATGAAATGATGTATAAAAACTTACAAATCCGAGAACTTAACTATACACAAAAAGATGATACTCAGTTTAAACGTATACACAGAGAAGAGCTGTGGTTTGTGACTTGCCCTCTCCCACCCCTCCCCCCAAACACACACTGTCTCCATTTATGATGGGGCACTTTTTCTGTCCACTTACGCCTTCTGTTGGCCCAGTAATTGCTCAGTGGGCTTCACTGCTGCTGTCAGTTTAGGTTTTTAGGCTACCAGCAAAAAATCTGGGCATCTATATAAAATAATAAAAATCAACAACTTGATTTTTAACACAAAGATGCAGTACTACCATCAGCAGTAACTAAAACTACAGAATTCACCCTTTCAGTTTTTGCAGGCTTTGTCTTGGCTTTCAAAATAACAGGACTCTCATAGAGCAGAATTTCCCAGCCAGCACTACAGATTCATTTTAAAACAACCATGATCCCCTGTTGCTAGAACACCGCTTTTTCTCCCTCTTAACTCACGCCATTAGACCAAATGAAATCATGGACATGCCTTGCCTGAGTAAGGGAATAAAGCTTTTCTCTCTCCTTTCATCCAGAATGACTCAAACCTATATATAGCTAACAACACAGGCATGTGCTGCACTAGCGATGGTGCAGTGCTCACCAGTATGCCACTTCTCTAGTTTCCTTGGTAGCTTGGGTGACAACACTTACCTATTGGCTTCTCTTCAACAGGTCAATAAAAATGCACACAGCTCAGGACGTTTCAAATTTGGTTAAAAGTAACCTGTGCAATGACTATTTTTGTCAAACAACTAAAAGACATTCCAGGCTGAATCTGAGAGTAGACGGCCAGTTACTTAAAAAGGATGTGTGCATTTATTTACCTGTACCAAACATACACACAAACACTTTATATATATATAAATCTTTATACATATACAGNGTCAAAATTTGACTAAGTAACAACTTTGCTTGACTCTGAAACGGATACCCAAAGGCATACTTGAAGGAAAACATACAACTAAAAGAAAACCAACGCCCTCAGCTCTTTTTAACTCAATGAACAGAGATTTCCGCATTCCTTGAGAAAAGTTCTGAGGGCTTAGGTTATAACCTTAATCAACTTGCATGTGGACTTGTAAAGAGCATGGTGTTTAATCTGCCAGATCTCAAAATGCCTTCTACCAGGGAAACTAAAATACATATATCCTTTGCTTACCAAACTGATACTCTGTTTCTCATTACACTCATCATTGTATCTAAATACACTTTTAAGCATTCTAAATTTTGTTTAAAATCTATTAAATTTGGAATAACTAATACTATCAACATAGTTAGCTGGATTGTTTTTTCACATGTTCCTTTGTATTAAAATCAATTTTGTTGTGGTTTGATGCAAGAGCTTTTTGTTTGTTTTGGTGGGAGAGGCAAAGTCCAATTTCCTAATGTGCCAGTACAGTTCTGGTTGCTGAAGACAAAGGGTGGGAAGGAGGTTGCTGGAAAAGATGGCAGGGGTAAGTGAGGTAAGAGGTAGGGGGAGGAAAAAATTGATTTAATAAAAAATGAGTAAAGAAACTTTAAAAAATTGATATAGGTTTCACATTCAGTCCAACAACACTGCTTCCTGCTCCTTTTTGATGGAGGCTAACACTGCGTTATCAGTCTCTGTGGCTTCTGTGTCCCCACCACCTAACAGAATGGAGCGATCTTCTTCTAGTGTAAAGACAGAGTTTTGATTTTGGCACGAATGTTTGACTACTTCATTGGGAGTTGAAAAAGTTTTGTCACACAAGTTACATTTGTAGGGCTTGTTGGTCTGTACTAACATGTTGTCCATTTGACTGCCTTCCTCAAAAGTACAGAGCTCCAGAGTCTGTTTATCCACCATCGTGTACGTGTCCATGCTCTGGTTTAGGCACACGTGTCTGGCAGCCTGGTTAGCCCTACAAAAGCTTTTGTCACAAGTGCTGCACTTGAAGGGCTTGCCCGTGTGTATGTACATGTGCTCCCTCCAGTGGCTTTTCTGAATAAATTTGCGACCACAGATGGAACATTCGTATTTCCGTCTCTTTACCTCCCTCTCTTGATCTGCCTGCTCCAGGTTGTCAATGTCTGCAATATCGGAGGGGGGAGGTGTCTCTGACTGCTGCTGCCCATCAATTATTGGCGAGTCTGAGATCTGCTGCAGCTCGCTGTCACTAATCATCCCTGCTTCAGGCACTTCCATGGCATCTTTATCAGCTGTGTTGTTACAGAGAGACAAAGAAATATTACTTTCTCCCTGCTGGCTAGATGTGAAGGGAACCCCTGTGTGGATCTGCAGGTGCTCCCGCAAACTGCTGCGCAGATTGAACCGGCGACCACAGAGGTGACAGGCATAGTATTTTGGGAAGCTTCCATTCCTTTTCATAATGCTTGGCTTGACATGTGCTATCGTGAGAGAGGCAGGCTGTTCATCTGAAGAAGATGCTTCCATGTTGGCCTCTTCTCCCGAAGGTGAATTATTACCAGCAGCAGATACCAATTCTGGAGATAGAGAAGACGGCAACGGGTCAGAAGCAGACATATTTGTCCGGGTCACTTGTGGCAGATTTGCACCCAACTGCGAGAGCTGTGCGCCTTCAGAAACCTGCTCTTGGTTCATCCGTGATGTCTGCGGCCGTGGTTCTCGCCCAAGTTTGTCAGTCGCTGACGTAACCTTAGTGGGGTGTCTTATCTGGTGATCTGCAATCTGAATGCCATATAATGAAGATGCTAATGGAAAGACTTGATCCGGGTGAGAAAAAGTTCCCTGACTTGCAAGGCTGGCCTCTTGAATTAGTGGATATGCATGCAGAAACTTTATTCCCTGCTCTAGTCGAACTGGGTCAATGAGTTGTGGTGCCATCTTCCCGGTGTACATCAAATGCAAGAGATAACTGAAGATATCTGGCTGTATGTCGGTCGCTTTCAAACGGACACATTCACTGAAAGGTGAAACAAAATTATAAATAAGAGATAAGGAAAATATTTTTTTCCAGTTCTAGGTTATTTAAGCCTTGATAAAAATAGGAGGCTTCTACCTAAATTCAAAAGACAGCATCTGCAATAAATATTAAGAGAAATGCTTTATTGTAAAAGAGCTAATCTTAGGTGCTACTTGAAAGATGACTTTTTTTTCCTCAGTGAAGTAACCAGCTTGAAAGAAAAGCTGTCGCATTGCGATCTATATCATTCTAAACTGCTGTTATGTTGTAAATGTGTTGTCACATATTAATACATTTTGTAAACTGCAAAGACATTTTTCCCCTTTTCTTGGCTGGGAACAAACACATCTGTAGCTAAATTAAAAGCTGCTAGCATGGGACTCTAAATTCACAGTCCATTAAACTCTTCTCAGCATTTAACCCTGAAAACACCTAAAATTCATCTGGCACTTGCCAGCTAGGCTTCTATGTCCTACTAGGGTTTACAGCTACAGTTCTGCAAGTGCATGCTACCGCATTGTCCCAAGTGCATTATGATCCAGAAACCATGCAGGACAGGGTGTGAATCCCCCTGGGGATCTGATGCAACAGGTGTAACACGTGGAGTCCAGGCTCCTTACACAGCAGAACAGCAGCTTCTTTCCTTGAATAGGGAAGGAGAAACAGCAGCACCAGTGGACTGCCTGGTCAGCCTAGCAGTCCCTTGGTTAGAGCACTCAAAGGAAGATGCTTTGGCTGTGATGCCTTCTTCAGCCCAACAGGACTGAAACCAGCACCACCCTCCAGCTCAGTGTGCCCTATGCATCAACCTTTACGACGCTCTGGACTGTGACAGCTACCACTGCTCTAGCTAAAGCTGTATTTCTGTGCAGAATGCAAGGCAAGGTTCACAGAAAAAGAAAGAAAGGAAACAGGGAACATCTTGGTTAGCTCAGTTAGCTAACAGGAGAGGAACTGTGATTCTACTTATTTTTCAGAAGTATTTGTAGCTCCTCTATTAAAAACAAACATAAATAAAACACAGAAATTCAGAAATGGACATGACTGCATGCTGTGGTCTGAATGCTCTAACTACAGTAGGCTACGAAGCTGAGGAGGAAATTATAGCCAATTCTTCCATTTCTTGAGGTACACCCTTCTCGAGCTCTCTCTATGACCGCTTCTGAATTCAGATATATGACTCAAAAGTAAACCTTGTAATGCTGTCTTCCAAAGATGACCACGTGCTCTTAATGGAGCATCAAGACTGATACATCTGCCTGCAGTCCTGTTTCAGAAGTGCAAACGCACTTCTGTCCTAGCAGTTCACTTTTGGCTAAGAACTCTTAGCCAAAGAGTTAAGAGTGTGAGTCACTTAACATAAAACCTGCTGAGTTTTGGAAAAAGAACAAAAAATCTTTAAAGTACTCTTACACTTTGGTGATCTTTTCAATGCCCTCAGTGTAAGGCCGTGGTATTAAAAAAAAAAAAAAAAGAAACCACAGAAAGAAAAGTACCACAAACCCCCTTATTTTCCACCATTATGTAGTATTTTATTATTTAATTGACTGATAAACTGCAAAGAAATGAAACACATACACCTCTTTTCTAAGTTTATTTCTCAAAACCACCTAGCAAATACTTATTGGGTTGTATGTAACATCACACAAATGTCAAGAACGGTGTCAAGACAGAGTAGAAGATAGTGAGTGGGGGAAGGAAAGTGCAGGAGACAAGACAAGATCCTTGAAGTATTCAATTGTAGAAATTCTATGTTCTATGCTTTTTTAAGGATAAAGAACTTGTGCTGAATTATAAAATTAGTGTTAATAAATCACAGTTCAACTTTAACATGTTTTAAAGTGAGGTTCTAGTTTGCAGATAAGACTGGATTCCATACTCCTTATGTCATAGCAAGAAGCAAACAGAACATTTTTGTTTCAAAATGTTGCTAGACTTCCTTAGCTTAGTTAACTGAACAACATTTAAACGGTGAACCTTTTTACAGTTACCTGGTTTGATGAACAAACAACATCTTGAAGTAGTTGGAGAAAGAAGCGAGGACAGATTTGTGTGCCTTGAAGTAGACATCCCCAATGGCAACTGTGCAGTCACACAGGAAACCGAACTCTCTCTGAGCATTTAGCTGCTGCAGCAGAATAAGTCCATGGTTGGCCAAATCCATTTTTTTACACTCTGAAAAGCAAATGACTTTCATGTAAAACTTAACAGTAGATGCACAGGTGCAACAGTAGCTGTCTCTTAACAGATATTTTCTCCAATATCCAGATGCCATACTTTAGTAACACATCTTAATCCCAAGTTACTGTATAAAAGATACCTTACACATCGGCAAGGATCTCTCGTGATCAGCAATGCAATTCACAAAGGTGTGAGTGATTTACCAAGGCTTAAAGAGCAAAGGAGAACCAGGACCAAAGTGTTCTGAAAAGCCACAGTGTGGGTACTTGGATACAGAAATATAAATAGCTAAGGAAGAGGAAGATATATTAATAAGTAGTAAAAACACCTATACACAATGGGAAAAAGAAAGTGTTTTGGCTGCCACTTGTCTGCTCAAATAGGAAAACCAAATTTCCCTTCTAATGTCAGTCACCCTCACCTATGGTGGTGGGAGTGACAGAACCCAATAAAAGACAAGTTAGATATTTTTAACCTGGATTTTCAGTGTCTCTGAGTATCTTTTATCTGAAGGTTATGGATCCACCCAGCTGAAGCCAAGCCCAACATTAAATAACCAAACATTTGTGATGGTTATGCCCTCTCCTGGGAAACACCAGATACACACCTGAATCTTCCCAGGCTCAAACAGTGAATTTATTCTAGGTATTGGCAAGCCCTCTGGGTTATCAATACAGGAGGGGCCAATCTTGTCACCTAATAACTATTGATCTATTTATTGAGACCAGCCGCAACAGCATTGATAAGAAGTCTGTGTGCCTCATGCCTGCCTAGCAAACCAAGAAACTCAAAGGGTGAGAGGTGCAGCTCTGTCCATGGCTGGCCGTCGGCACCAGGTAGGATAAGGAACGGTGAAATGCGGCACTGACCCAAGCCCCCCTAGGCCAGGGCTTCCACAGCCCCTCACCCTCCCAGGCACCTCCTTGTACCAGCTGCTGCAGGCTGCCCACAAAGAACTACCTAAGAGCTATAAACTTTTTCTCATGGATTCAAGGGCAGCCTTGGAAGCAAAAATTGGTAACTTTGGGGGAAAAAAATAGCCAGGAAAACACATTAGGACAGCTACCCATGGTTGGATGGATGGATGAATATAGGGCTAGTAAGATCAATGGCCAGATACAAACTTAATCAAAGCAAATAGAGCTTCAGGCAAAAGAAGTGAAAGTATGAAGCAATGTAGATCTGTACATAAACACATAAAACAGCAAGAGAAGCCAACAAAATTCCTGGCCGTGTAATGCCCAGAACAGAAACGGAACAGAACAGAACGAGAAGGTGAAACTAGAAGTGGACCAAAAGGTTTATAAAGTCTTGGGTGTCTTCTCCTCTAAACTTAAGAGGAAGTTATCAAAATTTAAAGTCAGGTTCAAGCACCTTGTTTCTTTTATACAGTAAGAGCATGGCTTTTTGGGAAAGAGAACAAAAGTGTATCCCACATATGCCAGTATGTTTAGTCATTGGAGAAGCAAGTATTTCTACTAGCTGGACAGGGAAGAATTCCCTCGTATTTAAAGCAATAACCAGGCTGGCCAAGTGCATTCCTTTGCATTCACATGAGATCAGAACTCACTGGAGACAGGCGTGTAAAGACAAAGAAAGAAATACAGTGTAAGATACAGCTGATTATTTTCTTACAGTTAGTAAGAGAAAAAGAAGTCAGGTTTCAGCTCTCTTTAGGTACATATTCTCCTCTCTAAACTAACGTTTGGATAACTAAGTTTGTACATACAATATGCTACAATTCTCTCCCTCTCTCCACAAGAGGGAATACTTGCTGTCAGCAGGAACAAAAATTATGCTTGGTGTTATTTAATCCTGCAAGATGTCCCATGCGGGTGATGTTACAGAAAACACACTAGATATATTTTTTTTTACCTTTAATTTCGATTATTAATCTGTTCTACATTTTTTAATTCAGTCTGGTTTGTCCTTGGACAACAAAACTTGCCAAGCAGAGCAAACCACCAATGTGAGGGCACTCTAAGCCAGACAGGCATTCTTTCTAGTTATTACCGTCCTAAATTTGTTTGGTTTGGAGCTTCACTCTTACCCAAACAGCAGGCCCTTCGTCAGAGACCTGAATCGATCTTTTTTAAAAATGATACATGTGCACAACGTAGTGTTTTGCATATACCTGGACGATATTTAAATGCTCTAGCCAAAAGCACTACTGGAATTACACGCTGAGGAAATCACAGGGAAGATGAAAAGAGCAAGGAAAGCACTTTGTACATTATAGGTATGCGTGTGCTCAGGAATTTTACCCTTAGCTAAATAAAATGGTGATTAACACCGGCAAGGGCGTATTTCAGTGCTGACCGATTCAACACGTGTATGAAATACTTGTTGTGCCCTGAAACCCCGTGGGACAGTCCTTCCTCGGCCGTTCCGCTCTGCCACGGCTTTGGAAATTACCTAACCGGTTCAACGCTGGGTGAGAAGCCACGGGGGGGCGAGCCCGGTCGGGAAGCGTGTTCGCTTCGGAGACCCCGCAGGGAAAAGGGGTAGGCACAAGCCCAGGGTAACACCGAGGAAGCGCCGGTACCAGCCCGCGGGAGTGCGCGGGGCACGGGCAGCCAACCGGGCTGGCAAGGAACGGCTCGGGCACGGCGCT
>VWZT01015011.1:0-32073 GCA_013397055.1 Pachycephala philippinensis
CCCCTTTTTCCTTTTCCTTTATTACCATAAAGTTAGGACATAATACCAGAGGGAGAGGGGAACGGAGCCGAGGCGCCTAGAGAAGATAATTCCCACTGTTTTTGATTTAATCGTGTGGGCACCAAATAAAAAACTCTTACAACAGAAAAGGCTAGACCCACGGCTCTCCGCTGACAAACCCCACCAGGAGCTTTGCTTTTCCTTCTCTTCGGACAGCGCAGAGCAATTCCCGAGCACGGGAATAACCGAGCAGCACAGCACACACCCCCGTCCCTTTCTTTGATCTAAATGCGAGCTCGGAGGCTCCATGCCTGCAGCAGCGCCCTT
The DNA here is from genome assembly GCA_013397055.1 of Pachycephala philippinensis. NCBI lineage: Eukaryota > Metazoa > Chordata > Aves > Passeriformes > Pachycephala > Pachycephala philippinensis. Next base: position 328 of record VWZT01015011.1, read on the forward strand.
TGTTTTGCCCCATTAGCGCTCGTGTATCGAGGCGATGGGCGCCCCGAGAGCACCCCGGTCTGTGCTGAGCGCCGGTGGCAGCCCGTGAGGGGAAAGGGAAGGGAGAGACCTTTGATCTCGGCCTGGTGGAGGAGATCTCGCTTTAACGAGCTGTTTGTGTTAATGCCATTAATGCAAGTGCGCTCCGGCACTTGGCTAATGACTGCTTTGGCTCTCTTTATTTCTTTTGTCTTCCCTCCTTTTCTGTTTTCAAAAGGTGACAGGGGCCTTTTTGAAAGCTGTTTGAAAGCCTCCCCGGCTGCAGCAGGCCTCTGGCTGATTCAGTTTTGAATGCTCTGGGTATGGGAAAGTGCTAAGGGTGGTAATTGCTGCATGGGGGCTTTATTTAAACAGGCAAATTAGGTAGAGGGCACTCGCCTGTTAGCTAGCCTGCTAATTCACTCAATTCACTGGGTCTGGTCCAAGCAGAAAGGGAGCTTTTTTTTTCATAATTTAACTGAAACAGAAAATTCTGTTTTTGTAGAAAACGCCCCATTTCGAGCAGCCGGTCTGTGTTTTTGGTGATGCTTTCGGAGGCTGTTAACCCCGGAGCCGCATCCTGAGGAGTCTGGTGGTTCTTGTCAGACTTTGGCTGTGGCTGGGTTCTTGCTTTGCCTGGGAGGGCTCAGACGGGTGTTTTACATCCCTGACTCCGGCGCTCAGGCCCGGTGAATTATGCTGGCTATGCGTGTGGCTTGGGGGCAAGGAGTTGGTTGTGTTATTCATGGGCGCTCCCTTCCAGCGTGCCAAGGAGCAAACTGGGTACTTGTCTGCAAAGGCAATTATTTCACAAGAAAGTTGCTGTAGGGAGCAGCAGGAGCCAACATGGTTAATAGAAAAGATTTCCCTTATCTAGTTTTTTTCCCCTCTCTCAACGTGTACGTCCCTCTCTAAACCATTTTTCAGCCTGATCTTGCCTCTGAAATAAGTTTTGCTGCTCCTGGCTAGGCCCTGGTGGGAAATGTTACCTGCACCAGGTTATTGCAGGCTGCCACAGCAGGAGAGCAGCAGGCAGCAGAACACACTCCCAGCCTTGGGGAGTGTTCTACTGCCCAGTCTGAGGGCCAAATGACAGCTCCCAAAATCTGAGGGTCCCTCACAGGCTGCGTTTCAGCTTCTCCCAGGTCATCCGGGCATTGGGCGACACACGGGAAGAAAAGACTTGGCTGTGTGAAGGCTGAACTTGGTGTTTTCTCTTTTTAGTGCTTCTAGCTGGCCTTGGATTTAAAATTTAAAAACCAAAACAGTTTGGTTGAGCTGAGGTTCTGCCACCAGGCTCCCACAGTGGTAACTGGCATCACTTGTTAGTGGCACAGGGCACAGACTTTGTCCTATTACTTGAGGTACTGTTGTCCATTAGGTAGCGTGCACATCTTTGGGTGCATTGCAGGAGCTGTTGTGTAATAAGAGAGGGTCTGTTCAGGAAATATTACGTGTCTGACCTCCCCATGCCCTCTTTTGTGAATCTGTGAGAGCAGTAATGATGTGTCAGTGCCCATGGCCCAGAGCTGCTCTGGGCATGGTCCATCAACACCAATAATGCAGTTTTTACATATTGAAGGTTCTGTAAACCATCACGTGTGGCCCCTCTGTCGGCGCAGTCATCCTGGGGAGAGGACCCTTGTTTCCTCTATTCCGCTTGAGCCCTCGTGGGCTGTTGCAGAGGCTGTGAGGGAGGTGCTGAAGAAAGGCACAGCAATTAAGGGTCTTGACCTGGGAGGCTGCAGCTCAGACTGAGTAACACTTAACCCTGTGCAGGGTCAGGCTGAAGTGACCTGTAAACAACCCGGGGTGCTCATTACAGCTGCCAGGACCGGGCCTGTTACATCACTGAAAATGGTGTGCTGGGAGTTTTTCTGGATCTGCTGGAGCTGAGTGAGCAGTTTTGGAGTTGTCAGATCTGTGTTTTGGGGATGCCTTTGTTGTGTCTCCCTGGCTACAGCAGGCAGTTTGCTCCCCTAAATGGTGGGTCGCAAGGATTCCTCTCCCAAGGTTTGGGTCTGTGTACACTCAGGATGCACCGGCAGGGCCGCTGAAGCGATGCTGTCCGTGCTCTCTTCTGATTAACACAGCCTTATGACTCACAAAAAGTTAATGACTTCAGCCCAAGGAGCTACAGCAGTGCTAAACCTGGGCTCTAGGTGTATCATCCTCCTGAACAGCACAGCTGAAACATCAAAGCAGGGAGATGGGCATTTCACTCGGGATATTCGTGCTGTGGGAGTGTAGGGCTCACCTGTGCTCCTGCAGCTGGGAGCTGCCTGCCATTGAAAGCATAAATCCCCAAACTAGTAAATATGGAAATATGCAGGCTGGTGAGGGGCAGTGTGGGTCAGATCATGAAATGTTCTATAAGAAATGTTTTGTGCGTGTTTGGTGTGAGGAGAAACAGCTGCCCCATCCTTCACCTCCCATTCTCTTCCACCCAGGGAGCGCATGGAGTTACTGGAAGAAGCCAGGAAGATGGAAATGGCCAAGTTCCGCTACATCCTTCCTGTTTATGGCATCTGCAAAGAGCCGGTCGGCTTGGTCATGGAATACATGGAGACTGGGTCTCTGGAAAAGCTCCTGGCATCTGAGCCCCTGCCCTGGGAATTGCGCTTCCGCATCATCCACGAGACGGCGGTGGGGATGAACTTCCTGCACTGCATGTCCCCTCCACTGCTCCACCTGGACCTCAAGCCTGCAAACATCCTGCTGGATGCCCACTACCACGTCAAGGTATGCACTGGACACTCTGTGCTAGGATCCACCTTTGGATATTCCCCCACGGCTCCTGCCAGATGCAAAAAGCCTGGGAGAAACCAGCAGCATTCCTTTAGAATTAGAGAAATGCCCGCTGACCCAACCCCTCTGATTCCCAAATTAAAATCCACCCAAATAGAGCCCTTAAATAAATCCACCTGGTTTATGCACCATTGTGGTACATAAATAGAGGTATGGTTAGGGAACTTGTGAGAACCCTCCTGAAATATTAGAAGGATGTAGTGAACTCTGGTTTTGAGACCTAATGGATCCTGCTACAAATTTCCTTGCAGCAGGGTCGTGAGTCAGGTGAGAACACGGAGAGAAAAGAGGTGTGAACGTCTAAATCATCTTTGCCACTTCACAGCTCCCGTGGTTGCCTTGTTCTAGGTCTTTGTCTGCACCACTAAATGCAGAGATCTCATTTACAGCTGGAGTCTGGAGAAGCCTTCCCAGAGGCAACTCATTTCCATTTGCTCAGAGCATGTACAGTGAGGAAGTATCTCTGTCCTGACTGTTCATGCATACCAGAAGTCACTGAAAGGAATTTTTTTTGTGGCTGTAACAGCATGAAATTCTTTTTGTTACCCATTTCCAGAGTAAGCTGGCAAACGTGTTAGCCTTCTCTGCTGGAGGTTCTGTTTTGAGAGCTGGACTTGCTTTCTCAACTTTCCTTTTAGAGAGGAAAGACACTGAAATAGAGTTTTTTCCCTGGATTTTTTTAGTGTTCAGTTTTTGGGTTTTTTTTTAGCAGTGCCATATCCATCTGCTCCCTGTTTGCCTGGCCCCTTCACTGATCAAGTCGCTTTGGTCTTGCCTGTACCGTTCTAAAAATGAAGTTTTCATTAAATAAAGACAGATCTCCTGATGTTACGAGAGGGTTGGAGCCCTAAGAGGTGTGTGCCACTAATGAAATCACACCTGTGACGGTCTCAGATTTTTTACTAGGCCTCTTAGTGATTAACTTTTTAGAAGAAAGAAGAATTCATTTCTATTCAAAGTAGGAGACATCTACAGGTGGTCATGCTATTATGACCAGAACATCAGGACTTGACCTGCTCGAAGTCTGTTCTCACACACTGGTGCTGAGAGGCTTTTGCTAAGTATTTATTTACTCAAAAGTTCATGCTGGCTTGCATAACTTCTTAAATTCCTAATTCTTGACTCATCCATGAGCCAAGATAGGAAGGCTGTGTTTTTCTCACTGTTTCAGGAGGTTGAAGCACAGCCTATATCTGGGTGGTGATGTAACACAAGGGGGCAAAGTGCAAAATGTACAAAAATAGAAGAGTCTCTGGTGAGGTCACTGCTGACATCCCTGAACTGTTGCTTCTGTATGAAACACATGAAGGTCTTCAGACCCTTTCCATGGAGTTCAGAAAGGAATGGTCTAATCCAAATCTTTTCCAGCCAGCAGTCTTTTACATCCCCAGGCATCTTGGAAACCCCTCCAAGAAGGAAAGCAGACACAAGAACCTGTATGCAAAATAAGAGATGAACACATTCTGTGAGGCGCCTTCACTTTAAAAATGTGGCCCCAAACCTTCTTTTTGTGTGACGTGAAATTTATAATTAAATTTCAGACCCTGCAGCTCGATTTAATGTGCATTTTCTTGCTGGAAGGCTAATGGAGCTGCTGATTGAAGTGCTTTTAAATGTCGGCATTAATTTAGTAGGTGACCTGTCCCTAATAGAGTCCTAAGGTGAGTGAAGAGATGTTGCAGACTGCAAAAGAAGAGTTTGGAGGTAGGGAGGACTTTTTATAAACTGCTTGCCCTTGAGCCAGGAAACAGTCAGTCTTCCAGTGGAGAGCATTAGAAATGCTGCTGTGCCATGCTGCAGTTAAAAGCAAACACACCCTGCTCCTTTTACGAGCACTGTGCTCACTGTAAAGCCCTGAGTGAGGCTGGTGACTCAGGCAGCGCTGCTGTACAGAACTGATCATCAACTGGGTGCCTCCATATCATAAAGCCTGTGCATTACATAAGCCTGTGCTGAATTGTGTTCTTGGGAGGGTAATTAGGAGGATGGGAATAGCCTGAGCAGGGATATAGATGGACAGATATTAGCTCTGTGAAAGGCACGTTGGGGGATTCCCTGGTGATTTTAAATATTTGTGTGTAATATGTGTGGCGCAAGGTAAAGCTTTGCTGGTTTTTGGAAGATGGATGTATCCATCCTCACTTGTGGGCTGGTGGTGGGAGCTCCCTTCCCTGCCATGTCCTGCTCCATCTTGTTTGCCTTAAACACTGTGCTTTCCTTGGCAGGATTATTCCATACCCAGGCAGGCTTTGCTAGCAGGGATCAGCCTACATTTTTTTTGTCCCTTCATGTCAACCTCTTACTTCTATTTGTACCAACAAGATCCTCCCTTGCCCCTTTCTCCAGTGTTCCTTATGTTCAGTCTTTCAGTATTTACACACTGTCTCACATCTGTTTCTTTGCTCAACTGGACCACATCTTTTGAGCTTGTTCTTCATCTCCCCTGCCTTCCACACACATTCTGGATGTGTCCCCTGAGCTGCTGGGATGTGGCAATCGCTGGCACAGGGGAAGCAATGCCACATTCCAGCGCTGCCCTCGTGGGCTGTGAGTCTGCTCCTTCCCTGCTGCGATGTGATCTCTCTCCAGGGCCCTTGCCAGGAGAACAAACACCCCACCACGTGCAGAAATCTCATGCCCAGCTTGTTGCCAGCTTCCCTGCCCTCGTGATCTCTCTTGCTGCTTCACAGGTTTCCTGTCTTCCAATATCTCATGGTCAAGAGTGTTACTTTTTGCTCAGGTGTTTAAAATTAAACCAACCTGCAACTTAATGCTTTTGGGCAGAAACATTATTTTTAAGTTCTTGTTTCTCCCACTATCCAGCCTGGGTTTGTTGGGTTTTTTTGGTTCTCCTCATCTTGCCATATATATATATTTGTACACAGACACACATGTATATATGTGTGGGTTCATGCATACACAGAGACAAGCCTGACCAGTTATTTTTCATCTCCCAGATTTTGGTTCTAAACAACTTGAAGCAGAATGAGCTGCTCTCAGGTGTGCACTGCTTTAACCTCACTGTAGTTGCTTTTCTCCCCTCCCCAGCTCTCCAGTTTAAACCAGCGTGAAGTTTGCTGCTGTGTTGTGCCATGCTGATGGTCTGGATGGAAAGGTTGCCTCCGTGGTCTTCACTTCTGTTTGTTTCAGTTGCAAAATTTCTGAGCGTGGAGTTAGAAGCAGCCTAGTCAGATGGCAGATTTCATGATCAGAAAGCTTCTTCATGTAGGTTGTTAACTGCAGGTCCAAGTAATACCCAGAGGCCAAGCTGGTAAAGAGGAGTTGTCTCTTTTTATTAGACTGCATGGTGTAGGTAGTACAGCCACTTTTTTATCAGCTGCAATTGCTCTCCTGTTGTTAGAGATGAGGAGAGCCTTTGTTTTGTGTGTCCCTTCTGCCTGTTTGCTACCCTTCCTGATCAAGATTTCCATGCAGGGCTGTTGTTGCATGGTTCTTTAATCCCAACCAACGAAGCTGGTTTGCACCTTGATCAATTCTCTGATTGATCTAATTGTGGTGGCACAGGGGAGGGAACAAAACCATCCCTGTTACAGTAACACAGATGCATGATGGATTAAAATGGATGTTTGCCTTTGGTTTGTGCTGCTTCTGAAAAGAGCATTACAAGTGTCCCACCTGGGTTTGGAGGAGTTAAAAGTTTCAGGGCAGGTTGGAAAAGGATGGAAATACAGTCTATTTCGGAAAGATTCTTTTTAGGAGCTAAGTGAACTTTTTAGGAGCTAAGTGCATTCATAATCGCTGAAGTAAAGACATAGGTTTGGCGTGCAGGTGGTGTTGGTATTTGAAATTAATTTTTAGTCGTAATTCTTAGCAGTCCAAATCTGTGACCTGTGCAAATATCATAAAATTTCAGTCATTTCTTAAGGAACAGCTTTTTTGCCCTACCCCCAGAAAAAATAAACAAGGGAAACCTCCCCCGCCTCCAGACACCCGAATACCCCACAGAAAAATATGGGGGCATTCTCAATATTCAGGTGCAGAGACTTTGTACAGAGGCAAATACCAGATGTTCCAGCAGTGATTAAAAATTAATCCAATTGATTTGATGCAGAAAACCTTTTGGTGAACTCTGTCCCAGAGTCCACTGCAGTGGGTTCTTGAGTTTTGCTTGCAGAAAAATGACATAAAGCATCAGGAGCAGAGTGCAGAGTTCAGGGCAGTCTGTCAGGAGTCATCAGTGAAAAAAAGCACTTTCCAAGCACTCATATTGTTCCTGGGAACTAGATCTCTGCAATGCTTGGGAATAGCTGACTGTAGTAGCTGTTGTAGCTATGCAAGCGTATCTTCTAGTTTAAAAAAAAAAAAAAAAAATTACAAAAAATTTCTTAAAGCATCTAAAACTTCGCAAGTGAGTGTTTTTGTACGAACTAGAATGGAAAAACCCGCGAACGGCAGAAGCAGAGAAAGGCTTGCGTGCACGAGTTAAAAACGAACTAAACTAAAACTACAAAAATAAATGGAAATCTTCAGATCTTGGAATCCTTCGGCAAAGCGAGCGTTGCTGGAAGTGGGCAGGAAAACACGTGCAGCTCCCGTCCCGGCTCGGCGCTCACGTGTTTGTTCTCATGCAGCCCTTTAACGAGCAGAGCTGCCTGAACATGAACCATCCCACTTGTCTGCGTGGGCTTTGGCCAGGGCTGCTTTCTCTTCTTCCTACCTCCCCACCGCGGGTTTTGCATGGAGCAGGCTGTCGCCTCCGTGTCTCCCCTGCTCACACCACGGGCGCTTTTGAAGCGCCCTGGGACCCACCTGGAGTCTCTGATGTGAGGAGCGAGATTACGGATTCCCTCGGATGGTGGAGAAGGGCAGAGCCTGGGGTGGGCTGCAAGGAGCAGCAAGGATGGGGAGGAAGGAGTGGGGAAGGGTGCTCCGCTTCCACACTGCCTTCCCCAGCAAGGGTGGTGCAGAACGAGGTGCCTGGCAAGCAATTTAAAGGCAAAACAGGCGAGTTAAATGGCTGTATCTTCCACCCACTGCGCAGTTCCCACTGGTGTTTAAAGAACTTGCATGACTAAATACACCGTGCAGCGTGGAAAATTCACCCTAGGGGAGCTAGTGAAAGCCACGAAAAGCTGTCTGCAGAATCTCACTATTTTGTTGCAGCCTGCAAGATAGCAATTCCTCAATTTCCAGTGCTTTCTCCTGCAGGATTTGATACGATCGAAGCCCTGCTCTATAGGTGATTTTTTTATTAATTGGCATAACACCCAATCCTTCATAATAGGTAGGGACAGTTCTACAAGGTGAAGTTCCTGCTAGGCCAGGGAAGGTGTAATACTATGAACTTCAGCTGTTTCTTAGTGTGTAGGGTGACTTTTTCTGCCTTAGCCCCCAGCCTTAGATTCACACACCGTGCTGGTGGCTCAGAACACAGCAGTGTCACCCCGCTGTCTGCATTTCATCTTTATTTCTTACCTCGCACAGTAGGAAACACGGCATTGTTTAGACAAAGAGGGAGGTGTGTGGCTTTAATTATGCCTGGATTTCTTGAGGTGTATACAAGCCTGTGCTTCATGTTAATCAAAGGAGAGCAGCTTCGCCACGGCGGATCCGTTCAGACTTGCAGCGTTCGGTTCATTTATTAACCTTACACCACAGCCTGGTGTGATGCTGGGGTTGTGCTTTTGTTCTCCTGCGGAGCCCCAAGTGCCCCAGACTCATGCAGCATTTCCTGGGGTGCTCGATTTGGCTATTCCCAGGGTGACCTGGCTTGTGAACGTGGGTTTCTTGACTACTTGCTGCTTTCCTGGGCTCCAGTGCTTGAGGAGTCCAGCAATCCCTCTCTGAGAGTGTAGCTCTACAAGGATGAGAAACTATTCCTCCAGATGACTTTGCTTTTTCCCTTTTTCCTTTCCCCCTTTTTATGTTTTTTTTCTTGTTGTTGTTGTTTTTTGTGTTGTTTTTTTTTGTGTGTGTGTGTGGGCTTTTTTGTTCTCAAGTCATTCCCACATTACGCTACAGATTAAAGATGGACAACAGTTTGGATATACCTGTGTTCTAGGGTACAGGACTTCTCCAGCTCCTCAGAATGCCTCTGCTGAGCTCTTTGTCCATGGGAGAAGTTCTTGCTGAAGCCGTGTGGGTTGCTTTGTTTGTTTTATGGCAAAGGGAGATTCCTTGCATGGCTGTGTAACCTGCCTGTTCTCCAGGAGGCAGAAGCTGGCAGCAGTTTTCTCCCTTTCCAGTAATGGGCACATGTTACAACTAGTTTTGTGGTATCTTTAGAGAGAAACTTCTCAAAGTGTAAAGTCGGAGCGATTTAAAAAAAAAATAGAAAAGCTTTTTTTTTAATTATGCTTGTTGTTTTGAGGGAAAACTTTCTCAAAGGAAAAGCTGGGAAGATCAAAAGGGGAATGAGTCATTGAAAAACCTGAGTATTTATTAGATAAAAAGAACGTATAAGTTAGGGGGAGGGGGAATCTTATCTAACATGTAGACAAAAATCAGTGGGCTCAGTGGTCCAAAAAGACTTGACTTTTCTTGACATTTCCACTTGGCATAATAAACATTTTTGTCCAGTGGGAAATAAGTAAGACAAAGGAAATTCCTGGCCTATCTGTTTGCTCGATGATTGGTATGCCTTTGAGAGCAAATGAATGCATATTTGCTTGACACTTCAAATTAAAGTGGAGGTGTGTCCTTTTTATAAACTTGCTGTCACTTGTTGTGCTCATTTCAGCTGTGCTCGCTGCGTCACTGCACCGACTTGCTGCATCTCCTGGCTGCCAAAAAGAGTTCCCTGGGTGGGTTTTTGGTGTGTGTGTGTGTTTCCATTTGGGTTTTTGTAGCACTTGGTGGCTCTGCTGTTGGGTTTGGTCCCCGTTGGCATGGTCAGTGTAACAGTGGTATCTAAAAGAGTGATTCTCCAGAGTTCATTGGAGAGCCAGGACATTTAAACACCTCATACAACGTGAGGTTACGTAGGGAAAGGGGGTGGCAGGGCCAGTAATTACATTAAAGTAGTTTGCAGTAGCTGAATTCAACTGGTTTAAATTACAATAAATTGTCTTGACTGTTTGTTGTGTTTGCTATGTAATGGGCTGACATGCTGCTGCTTGCAAAAACTGCTTGCCTTTATTTTTTTTTCTCCTTCTTCTTCTTTTAGCTTAACTATGAAGAAAAACCTACCATAGCATTGTGCTTCCAGAGATGTTTTATTGGATTAGTATTTCTGAACACCACTTCACTGCATTTGTTGGGTTGCATCTGTTGTTCTTGGCAGAAAATATTTTGTGAACACCTTGAAAGTTTATTGGTACCATGCACTTTTCTCACCCTCTTCCCCCTCCTTTTTTTTTTTTTTTCCCACTTCAGATTTCTGACTTTGGGCTTGCAAAGTGCAATGGTTTGTCCCATTCCCATGACATCAGCATGGATGGCTTGTGTGGCACGATTGCCTACCTTCCTCCAGAGCGCATCAAGGAGAAGAACAGGTGTTTTGACACCAAACATGATGTGTACAGGTCAGTGAACTAGGAAAACACCTAAATGCACTTCTAGTAGCCCTGTAAAACGAGCCCTTTTTTACTTTTTTTAAGCATGAAACCCCTAAATCCAGTTTGAGCCCTGTCTTGCAACATGTCACACTTGCTTTGGGTTTTGCAAAGTCTTTGTAGGGTAAAGGCCTTTTAAAAAACTGCGGGTGATCCCGGGTCTTGAAATTATTTGTTAGCAACTGGCAATGGGAGGCACTCTGCCCGCCTTTAATTTCCCTTCTAAAGGTACATCCTGACCTACTTTTCGAGTCTGTGACAAAATTCTGAGTTATCTTCAGTGGATTTCATCACTAGGTCTTTGGCTCTTCTGTCATGGCAAGATTATTAGGAAAAGGAAATCACGGTTGTAGATGAAAGAGATATCTCTTATTCTAAATTAAATGGATCCCTTTAAAGTCATCTTGCAGGGTAGAGGCATTAAATTAAATCCACTGTAATGCTTTCTCTGATTTTGTCAGTGCTGATGTGGAGTGGTTGGTAAATGCTACCAAGAACTTGGCTGCCTCCAGCAAGTCCTTGTGTTTGCTGCCTCAGGTTCCTCCCTGCCAAAGCTAGACTTTGAAATCATGGTTCTTGGCTGCATCGTGCTTTGTGTGCACTCATCAGCTGAATTAGATGCAAAAGGGGAGGGACAAGGAAAATAAATTATACTTCTGTGAGTTTTTTGGTTTTGTTTAAAAAAAATTTCTAGAAATAATGGTTTTGCTTTTTTTTTGTTGTTGTTGTTAGCTTTTCCATTGTGGTTTGGGGAGTTCTTACACAGAAGAAACCTTTTGCAGGTAAGATGTGTGTTATCTTGGATTTTTTTCCTTTTTCCCATTGATAAGCACGCTTCCTGCCCCACCGGCCCCAGATTTTGTGCATGACCTCCACATTCTGGCGGTCTTGTGTGGTAGACACTTTTAAGCTGTGAAATTCTGATCACAAGCTCAAGTCCTCCTTTGTCCTATGTCGTGAAAGCAGAACCTGTATTGCTGCAGGAGCCCTTTTCTGCACACTTTTACTCCTGCTGGAGTTTGCTGCACAGCTCCAGATCAGTGTGGCATGCACAGAGTTCTGATATGCTGGCAAAGCCAACTTGGCAGGCAGCTCTGCTGTTGTTCAGGAGCAGCTCCTCCATAGAGAGGTTCTGTAGTTTATTTGTAGATCGTGAGTACAGATTTGTTCCTTTAAGAAAAAAAAAAAGCTGTCTGTGAGAATAAGCCCTGTTCCACCCCGCAGTAAATGCGCCGCTCAACAGGCAGCTATTTATTCTTTATGACTTTCCTGTGTCTGTGACTGGCCTATGTATAGCAAACAAGTCCCAACAAGTTCCAGTCTAGTATTACTTTTTCTCCCAGTGAGAGATTCCATTTAGCCCAGTGGCTGATTTACAGTCAGGAGCTGCATTACTGCACCTCTTGATTTGTGTTCTTCCGTCACCTTTATGAATAGTTCAGCTACCTGGTCTAAAAAGTTCTGTTTTCTTACAGCAGATATGGAAATCCACAGAGAGGTAGCAAAGAATTGTTTGAGGGTTTTTTTTTTTCCCTTTTGTTCTTTATCTTTAATGGCTGGAAAAAGAACACAGTCACTCGCTGAAAATTGTTTTTAAGTGATACATGAGAAGCAGGTGTTACTGCATTGAAAAATATCTCATTAGAGAGGACAACCAAAAATTGTTTCCCCCTGTTGATACGAAATGTAGGAAAAAAGGTGTGAAAACAAATTTTCAGCCTAATGCACTCTTAATGCTCTTAGAAAAAAAGAGAAGTGATTCCTTTTGCTGGGATATCTAAATTTGTGTGCTTTTGCTTCACAGAGGAAAACAACATTTTACACATTATGGTAAAAGTAGTTAAAGGCCACCGCCCAGAGCTACCTGCTGTTTCCAAATCCAGACCTCATTCATGTAATAACTTGATCAAACTGATGCAAAAATGTTGGCAAGATGATCCTGGTGAACGGCCAACATTTCAAGGTAAGATTTCCTCGTAACTTGGCTGCCCATTTATTCTTCTATGAGTCACATTATTGCTCAGGACTCTGCTAATCCTTGGGGTAAACGCTGAGCAGCTCTGTGACAGAATAAATAGAGCACATTGTGTGGTGGAGACAATGATACAGGACACTTACTCATTTGTGGAGGAAGGGATTAGCTGAGGACATGTCTGACCATGACGGTGTTATGTAAACACACCAGGAATGAGCCTTGTACTGAACCAGTCGGTCCATTTAGCCAGAAATTATGTTTATTTCTGATAGTGTGTGTCGGGGCATGGGCCAAGCTGGAGTTGGTGTGGTTTGCAGTGTACCAAAGCATTGAAGGACCTGGCTCTTGAAATTTTTACTGTTGTATGCCGAGAAACTGATTTGTTTTCTTGTAATGAAACAGTTTGTACAGTCACTTCTCTGCCAGTAAAAGGCTTGAGCTTGTCCAAAGCACCTGTTATGAATCAAATGTGCAGAGGGATGTAGCAAGTGCTGTCACCAGCTAGCTTCATTTAGCATTAATGGGAGAGATTTGCCTCTTTCCTCTCCTGCTCAAACAAGGAATGAGGACTGAAGGGAAGAGGGATCCCATCTTGTAAAAAAAAAAAAATCTAAGTCTGCCAGCAGTACAGTGCTTCCCATTTCACAGTCCTGCAGCGTGGTCCCTGTGTAACACCAGTCTGGTGTGACTGAAAATGAGTTGTTTGGGCAGCCCTGTGTACCCTTGGCTTGGCTGCACACTTGTGCTAGATGGAATGGTCAGGATTGGAGTCTTTCTCCCACAATATCTCAGAGCTTTTAAGTTTTATTGATAGAGACAGGCAGCAGGGCATCTCAGAAAGTCGCCTAAAAACACCAAGCACTAAAACCTTCTCTTGTTTTCTCCAAAGAAATCACTTCAGAAACAGAGGCCCTTTGTGAAAAGCCGGAAGATGAAACAAAAGAGATGATAACTCAGGACCTGGACACCAAGAATGCCCCAGAGCAGCAGCCTGAGGTATTTTCTCTTTCACTTCTTGTTCGAACTTGCTGGGTTTTGGGAGGAACAAGCTCATCTATGACCTAGAAGGTTCTAAGCAACCTTCTCTTTGCTGCTTTTGAGCACCACCTTGCCTAATAGAAGTCTTGGTGAAGGACTGGAATGCACAAGTGACAGCAGGTACCTGGACCAGCTCAGGAAAACCTCAGGGCAGGACCAAATGCAAGTGCACCTTACTCTGTGGAGGGAGAGCAGGACAGTTAGGAGATAAAGGCTGCAACTATGTGGGTGTGACTGATCTTAAAAACCACTGTAGAGAGAAGAGCCACGTGGCTTTAGTGGCTCTGTGAGTACTGATTGAAGCTGCTCTCCTGCTTCTGAAGAATCTCTGTGACCTTATTCATAGGTTTCATTTAATACAAACAGTGTTTAAAGGCTACCTGCAAACTGACAAATTCATGTTTCTTCGGTAGGGCCTCATGCTCAGTTTTGTTTGCTGACCTTTCTAAAATGCTTGTGTGCTTCTCTTGAAGGGGATTTGTGCGCTGTCCCAGAAGAAACAGGAGCCTGCTCTACCATCAGTTAAGGATTACAGTCTCTCAGAGTTGTTGTCCCAGCTGGATTCAGGGATTTCACAGACTATGGAAGGCCCTGAGGATCTCAGCCGCAGCTCTTCTGAGTCCAAACTTGCCTCCAGTGACAAGCGGCTTTCAGGAGTTTCATCTGTAGATTCAGCTTTCTCATCCAGAGGCTCCCTTTCCCTTTCCTTTGAAAGGGAGAGTTCAGGTAATGGTCAAGTTTTCCTTTGTAGTTGTTTGGACTGGGGCATGGGAGTCAATGGGTTGGAGAGTGGAATAGCATTCTGGAAATTATTGTTAGCCTTGTTCTCTCTTGCTGTCAGCACTACAAATTTGTTTACTGGAGGTAGTTATTTAAGAGGAAAAAATAAAAATAAAAAAAAATTATGTGGTTCCCAAACATGATCTAATGAGAAATAATAAATCTCATTTAATTTTGTGAAGGAGTAAACTCCCATTAAAGCAATTACAGAATCAGTCATGTTGTTGGTTGGAAGGGAGGTCACTACTAGTCCAGCATCCCGCTTGACATGGGATTAAAGCCACTGCCCAGTCAGGTCAGCTGAGTTTGTGGCTTTTTCAGTTATACTAAGCCTAAACCCGAGCACCTTAGCTTTTGAGAGGACTCAAGCCACCTTCTTATCAGCCCCTGGGACCATTGTAATAAAGACCCCCTCACTTTTCAGTCCAGTGCTGCAAACCACAGACATCTGTTTTCCAGTGAGGTAAAAAATGGTTAGTGCAGGGAGATCAACCACAACATCCTTCGGTCTTCATGCCACAAGAAACCGAGTTAATGGGGGCCTGAATCTGACCTGAAAATGTTCAGGGCCTCCTGTGGGGTGGGGGGATGGATTTGGGCTTTGCAGGCAGCTCATTGCTGAAGCCATGGACAGGTAAGGTGTGATAGATAAGGAGTACCAGAATTGTGAATCTTAGAACACTTTGGGTAGGAATGGACCTTTAATGAGCAGAGATTCCTTCAACTAGATGAAGCTGAATGTTTCCAGGGATGGGGCATCCACCACCTCTCTGAGTAACCTGTTTTAGTGTTTCACCACCCTCAAAAATCTTTTTTCTTCCTTCGATCCATTTAGATATTGGTACTACAGACATACAGAAGAGGAAGCTAACGGAGGCAATTTTATCTGGAGATACCAGCAAGCTGATGAAGATCCTCCAGCCTCAAGATGTTGACATTGTTTTAGATGGGAACTCCAGTCTCCTGCACTTGGCTGTTGAAGCAGGTCAAGAAGAATGTGTCAAGTGGCTCCTGCTGTACAATGCCAACCCTAACCTCACCAACAAGAAAGGGTCCACTCCTCTTCACATAGCCATCGAGAAGAAATTTAAAAGCATCGTGGAGCTGATTATGGCCAGGAAAATCAACGTCAATGCGAAAGATGAGGACCAGTGGACTGCTCTTCACTTCGCTGCCCAAAACGGGGATGATTTCAGCACCAAAATGCTGCTCGATAAGAACGCATCCTTGAACGAGGTGGATTTTGAGGGCAGAGCCCCCATCCACATAGCCTGCCAGTACGGCCAGGAGAACATCGTGCGGATCCTGCTGAGGAGGGGCGTCAACGTCAACATCAAGGGCAAGGACGACTGGGTGCCCCTCCACTACGCCGCCTGGCAAGGCCACCTGCCCATCGTCAAGCTGCTGGCCAAGCAGCGCGGCGCCGACGTCAACGTGCAGACGGTGGACGGCAGGACCTCGCTGCACCTGGCCGCCCAGCGCGGTCACTACCGCGTCGCCCGCCTCCTCATCGACCTGGAGTCGGACGTCAACGTCCGCAACGGGCTGCTGCAGACTGCTCTCCACATCGCCGCCGAAACCGGCCACACCAGCACCTCCCGGCTGCTCCTCAAGCATGGCGTGGACATCGAGGCCGCCACGGCAGAAGGATACACGGCCCTGCACTTGGCATCTCGCAGCGGCCACTTGGCCACGACAAAGCTGCTGATGGATGAAAGGGCCAGCGTTCTAGCCAGAGGCCCTTTAAATAGGACAGCGTTGCACCTCGCTGCGGAAAACGGGCACTCGGAGGTAGTAGAAGAACTTGTCAGTGCAGAAAATATCAATGTTTCTGACAGCGAGGGGTTCACAGCCCTTCATCTGGCTGCGCGAGGGGGGCACGCGAAAGCAGTGGAAGTTCTCCTGAAGCACGGGGCTCACACTGACATGCCCAGAGCCAAGTGTCAGACCCTGCTCCCGCCTGCTCAGCAGAGCAGGAATAGCTCACTTACTGTGTGTTTAAGTGACACTTAAGTAAAAGGTGCCGAGTGGGGCCTTTTTACCTGGTGTGAGGAGGCTGCTGGAGCTCGGCTCTTCAGGGCCTTCTCCAGCTGCGCAGGGATGCGCTCACCAGCGGGGGCAGCTGATGGACTGAGGTCTTTGAGTGTGACTGAGGCCAGGTGCAAGGCCCAGAGCTGGAGTCTGCCACGCCGTGGTGTGTGTTGTTCATTCTGCGCCTGCCCGCCCTGCCTGGATCCGGACATTCCCCTCCCAAGGATGTTGTGAGAGAAGGACGTGACTTGTGCATTCCCCCTGCTTTTTTTTTTTTAATGTTCCAATCTAATTTAAGAACTAACATTATGCTTTTTTTATTTTTCTCAAAACAAAAAGAAAAAAAAAAATGATGGCATAGATTTGTGGTTCATTGCAGTGATCGATATTTTGGGCTGAAAGCCTCCAGTGTAGAATAAGCACAACACCAATCTGCTTGAAATTAATGCAGGAGTTGAGGAAAGGGCTATTTAAGGTACAGTTAATCAGGTTTCTGCTACATTTTTTAATGGAGACATTGATTACAGATTTCCATGTACTCAAAGTTTATGAGGCAGACTTAATAACAAGGCAGGATTCCAAAAATAATAAGCAGAAGTAAAAGCTTAGCACTGCTGTCTTCATGTACAGTACTACCTTGTACGTATCCTGAGATCAGTAAACTGGACTGGGTGCTTAGTGGTTTGTCTTAAATGAACAAGTCAAAAGCTGAAATTCATACTGGGCTGGAACTGGATGGTCTGTTTTAACACCGTTGTACCAATTTGCAAAACACTGTTTGGAGGGGCTGATGACTAGAACTGATATACTGTGTATATAGCATTTCTACCTGTTGTATGCTTTTTTTTTCTACTGAAGAAAATAGATTGCTTAGAGTGGGTATGTTTTAATACACCTTTTAATTTCACTCTTTTTGAAGTACAAATGCGGCCTGTTATTAATAAAAGATTGTGTTCCACAACTTGTCTGTATTTTGGAGTCGATAAAGCAACTACAAACCCATTGACCAACAGGACCAGAACACAACTATCATTTGTTTGGTGATCATAGAATGGCCTGGGTTAGAAGGGGCCATAAAGGCCTTCCACTCAATCAAGTTGCTCAGAGCTCCATTCAGCCTGGCCTTGAGTGATGTTGAAGCCCAAATTATTGACATGTAAGGCTGCTCTGTTTTACATTCCCTACAGCTTTACAGAAAGTAAGGAGCTTGAAGGAATGGGAGGTGTTTGTTATTTAAAGAATAAGATTGTAGAATAAAGCCTCACATAACCTGACCTTTATGCGTGTAACACATTGATGTACAACTGGGGTGGTTTCCTCTTATACTTTAGCTGTTCATGGAGAACGAAATGGTATTAAAAAGCAGACAGTAAAACCACCCACGCTCATGCCACTACATGGTGGCTACAAAGCAATACCTCTCCTAGAGCATGGCAATCCCAGCAAGCTCCTGAAGGTGCTGACAGTGAAACTTCTCATTCAACAAAAAACCCTGTCATTTTCCTACTGCTTCCTTCCATGTCTTTGGAGACCAGTAAGGTGGCCATGTTTCATTAAGCTGTGCTTAATCAGTGTCTCAATATGGCAAATTCAACCACAGACCACTTGGTCTCTGCTTGGTCTCAAGCATAAACACTTGGCTTAGCTTAGGTCACATCATTCCCTTCTATTTCACAGTCTCCTGAACAGTGAGATTAAAGATACTTAAATTCCAGTACTTGCCTGAACTGCAAAAGAGCTGCAAGACCAGGTAACAGCAGCCTAGCACCTCCTAATAAAGGTGGTTCACACCAGCAAGGCAAGGGGAAAGTACACTTATAAAATGCTTTTAAAACAGCTCAAACACTGCTTCACCAGTACATTCCTTCAGTGCCTAATAATAATAGTACATTAGCTTCTAATTAAACATGAGGGCACACTCATGAGTCTTTATTTCCACGCTGCCTTTCACAATAACAGGCACCAGCTATGCATTACAGAGAAGGCAACACAGCTGGCACTAGACAAAAAAACAACAAAGGATTGCAATGACATGCTGCCAGTATTGGAGTGGGTATTTTTCCCTGTGAACCAGCCTTCCTTGGGGGCAGGAGGGGTGAGTGAGGGTGCTAAATTGGCACTAATGCAGCAATTAGGAATTACTGTTTTGTAAAGGTCTCCTATGGGTGACTTTTCTGGTCATATGTGCACTTCTCTGACTTAGCTAAAGTCTGTCGCTAAGGCGGTTGACCTAAAGCTTACAGGCGTCTCTTTCCAGTCTGAGGTGTGTTCTTTAAAGAAACCCTTTAGGGTTGGGAGGTGGGTTTGAGGTGGTAATGCGAAGGGTTCCATGGAGCTGATCCTGCTCCAGGTCCCCAGCTGCTCCCTTGCAGTAGAGAGGGGTGAAAAATGAACACCAACTCTTCCTGCTCACCTCCAAAATCAGGCAGAGGTTGCTTGCAGGGTTTCTGCATACCCTGTGCTCATCTGCTTCCTTAGGGCTTCTCACCATGGCCCCAGGTGGCTATTTCAGCCCAGGGAGAAACATAAGGAAAAAAGATAGAGTGAAATGACGTTCATGACCACAACCTTCACCTTTTCATCTCTAGATGTGGTTTTTCTGCCTGCACAGCTCCAGTGGCACAGTCTGGGCTCCTGCCAGCACCCGCTGGTGCCGTCTGCCCCGCGCAGGAGCCCCGGCAGCGGGGAAGGTGCCTCACACCATCCCCATTCCTCCCTCCTCCATCCCAGCCTCTGCCCCCGGGGGAGAGCACAGCCCCTGCTGCATTACCTGTCTTTGCAGCACCAAAGTTTGTTCCCAGCACCGGGCAGCTTTATTTACCTGCTGCTCGGCGCCGTGTTTGTACAGGCCTCGAGAGGACTCGACAAGCCTGCGGTTCAAACACGCTGCGGGCGGTGGCGGTGGCGGAGAGGGGAGAGGATTGCTGGGTGATTGCAAAGAGGCCCCGAGGCAAACCTCAGCCCTTTCATTCCTGCCTCCTCTCCTCTCTTGCACCACTTTGGCTCCACTCGACATCAGGCTTGCAAGAAAAACAAGGCATGTGGGAGCTGCTCTGCAAGGCCTCCCTGAGCAGAGAGGACTGGAGGAGGGGGTATCTCCTCTCCTCCATGCTCCTTTAACCCTAGCTGGGTGGCATAAGGTGCATACCAGCTCATGGTTGTCTCCAAAAATCCCAGGCAAAGCCTTCAGGTGCCAAAGTGCTCGTGGGGTGCAAACCTGTGTTACCTCCCTGGCTGTGTCCAGGCTCAGCTGTTGATCAGATCCCATTGTCCCTGTGCCTTGGGGAGGGAGCATCCAGCCTTTCCCGTTCCTTGACTTTTGATGTGTTTCTTTGAAGGAGACCCACACAAGCAAGGAAGGCAGAGCAGTGGGTTCTCTAGACACCAGTCCTGGGGGCAGGGGGTTGAGGGAAGATGCCCAGCTGAACTTTGCCTGTCCTGTTCTTTGGCCAAAACCGCCTGCAAGTGCACCCGGGTCTCTGCATGAAACCTGTGACCGCTTTGGCCACACCAGTTTGGTACTGGAGAGGGATGGATCACTCACAGCACTGCTCCACTGCCTCCCCTCTCCGTGCTTCTGGGACACACTTTAATCCAGGGCTGTGGTAAAACGCCAAACACAGGCACTCCTGTAGAATCACAGAATCATTTAGGTTGGAAAAGACCTCCAAGATCACCGAGTCCAACCATTTACCCAGCATTGCCGTGTCCACCACTACTGCTGACCCAAGCCAGGGAGAGACTCACACCCCAAAGCCAGTGCTGATTAAGCAGGGCAGGGTAAGAGCAGAGGAAGCCCTTTCCAGGGGAGGTGGCACAGACAGATCCCAACACGCCGGGCTGAGCGTCAGGGGCTGTCGGCAGTGACGCGGGGCCGGGAGGGCAGTGAGCTGTGATGGAGAGCAGGGTGGGGAGGCTGTGCCCCGGGGACACTGTCACCCTGGAGAGGCTGGCATGGCACCCAGCTGGGCTGGGAAACCCTCACTGCTGCACCAGAGAAGTCCTGAGCATATAGAGAAACACTCAGCAGGCACTTGAGGAAGAATGGGATTTAAAATCAGTGCTGCCGCTACCTTATTCACCCGGTGTTTTTGAAATGCTGTGGGAGAGGCTTTCAGGCTTTGCTCTGCAGTGATGTAGAGCTAAGACCATTTAAAAGCTAATAAAGAGCAACTTGTGATCTGCACAGAAACACCTTGTCTGAGAGACTCGAGTAGAAACATGCAGAAGGTAAGACAAACACTACAGCTGTGGCAATGAGAAGGGGAAAGATGCTCTGCACTTTCCCCTGGAAAAGCAGGCAGGAGCCCTTTTGCTCTGCCCCAGAGGCACAGAATAACCCTTGACCGTGACAGGAATAAGGGCCACGGGCCAACTCAGAACATGCACAAAGAGAGAAATTTGCCTGACGAGTCTCCCCCACCCCAGTCTCCATTCCCTGATCGGATCAGAGGAAATAAACCCTGGCAGAGCCAGTTCTCACATGAGTTCATGCCCTGACCCTGCCTCAATAGGGACCAGGTCCAATACGTTTCCCTTTTATCTGTTTAAATAGGATTGCTTTTCTTAGTCCACTAACAGGCAAAACATGCCAAGTCCTGTGCTGAATTACTGATGTCTGCCATGTGTTTTAAAACCCCCAGTGAGGCTGGCTTTGCCCCAGCATTGCCTTGCTTTTGCAAAGATGCTTAGCTAGGGGCATTGTAGGAGGTTTAGCAGGCCACAATTATAACTGACATTGGAAGCTTCTATCACAGTAGCTACATCCAAAAGCACACGTGCAGTGGGGTTTAGGTATTTGCAAAATCAAAGTCTAGACGTTTGTGGTGAATATAAAGGCTGACTTCAGCCTAACCTCTGCCAGTCTCTGCAGCTCAAAAAATCTACATCTTCCTTTAAAAAAAAATAAGATTTTAAATCTATTTAGCAGACTAGGCCATCCCAGCTTGAAGAAGATGCTGGATGCCCTGAGATTAACTTAGCCTGACCACCAACTTCCCAAAGTAGAACAGCCTTTATTCCCCACCTCGACATAAATCCAGATTCTGATGGTGATATATTAAAGAAAGGTGGTACTGCTCCACTGCTCACCAAGCCAAACTGCTCTCAGGATCATCTCTGTTCTCTCCTCACCCCCTGGGCTCCTGACACATTTCTCACTGCACCAGTTCCCAGGGAAGAAGTTTGCTCCAGTGCAACAAACCAGGGTAGTCAATGTAGATGCAGACAAGCTCTCTGGCCACAGCTACAACCCACAGCCTGCACCTCCCTCCCTTTCACCAGGGCAGCGTTTTCTCTGCCAAAAAGGTCCCAGCTCTGGTTCCTTTCCAAAGCAAAAATCTCTGCGGAGTTGGAAACTGAGGGGCTCACTCCCCATCCTTGCCTCTGCCAGCTTTGGGCAAAGAGAGAGCTGCAGAACTGCTCCTGACATCCCCACGGCCGTGCCAAGGACACAGCCCCAGACACGCTTTCAGCACAGCAGCCTCTCTTTCCTCCCCAAAGGCCTGCCAGGACGAGGCAGCTCTGCAGCAGCTCTGCAGCAGCCCTGCAGCAGCCCTGTGCCCCGGGTGGCAGCGGGCTCGGCGTGTGCCGGCAAGCACCGCGCTACAGGTGGCTCCGGCTCACGGCGCTGCCTGGGCTTTGCCAGCCAGATTTTGGCAGGGAGGTGGCGTTGCAGATGCCACTGGACTTTATCCACTCATTCCTCCTCGTTAGTAACCAAAACAGGCACTCGAGCCAGGGTGAAGCCCGATGGTGAAGGCTGTTGTTAATGAGCTGTGCTGGCAAGCACACCCAGCGAAGAGAAAGGGCTGGGGAGTCATCGTGGCTCAGAACCAGCCTGTGCCACTGAGGAAGCTGAGGCATCCCTGATCCTCCTCCCTATGAGCTTCCCTTACCTCTCAATTAGTTTGCTCCCTCCTGGAGGAGTTAAAAGTAAAAATAAACTAAAAGGCCAACAAATACAGAGGAATACACCGACTTCTCCCTGCTGGCAGAGGCGCGTCCCTAGAGGGGGTTCCCTTTTTCCCCCCACTGGGGTGGATGCTGGCAGCTGAAGGGCAGGGGTGAAGCAGGGCTGGCTTGGGGTCAGGCACAGGCTGCAGTCCCCCGTGGCACAGCTCACCCTTCGAAAGGGACTGTTCTGCTCCACAGTATTTTGGGCACTGTGCTGACAGTCTCTCTAGCCTGAAGCAAGCCAAGAAAAGGTGCTCCAGGGGAGGCTGTCATTCCTTTAACAACAGCAACCTGTTTCCAAGGGATTTTATGCATCTGACTCCCATTAAAACCAGAGGGACGCCGACCTATGGGACTTGGCTGGCGTTGTGCTTGACGCCTGCAGACATCTGGAACTGCTCCTGCAAACGCCACCTCCTCTGCTCCCTCCTGCCCCACACTGCAGCACCCTGCTCCAGCCAGTGCTCCACAGCATCCAGAAAAAGGTTTAAAGTCAGGCTGTTTCCATGCAAAATTCCCAGAACTGCTCTGAGGTGTGCCACAAGGGCCTCCTGTGCGTGCCACTACTTTGTCCCCTCTCTGAGTCTGCAGGCAGGGCTCTCTTGGTGCCACAGGTTGGCACGAGGGTCGCAACAAGGCAGTGGGACTTCCCAGGGAAGGACGCAGCCCATTGATCCACCACATCTTCTGAGGTCTTTGCAAGGAATGAACAGGGACGTGGGACAGGGTGAGCTTGGGTGAGGTAGGAGGCAATAGGAATGGGAGCTTGAGCCATTCCAGCTTTTTAACGTGGCTCTTTCCTCACAGGGAGAGCAGGGTGCCCGTGCCCCTCCCTGCTCAGGCACACACGTGCCCGCACACCTGGGCACACGCGCTTGCTCACGCAACACTCATTTCTTATTTTGGCACTGAAAATTGGCCGCTCTTCAAGGCGGGGAGCTCTCAGATCACCACATCCACCAAATTCCCCCCAGCACAAGCTGCTCACAGACAGGGCCATCGTTCTTTGCTTTCAGGACCAGACTAAAACACGAGAAAGGAGACGGCAGTAACTCATCTCTGCTTGCGCAGTGCTTTGCTGACCTGATCCCACTGACTGCTCGGTCCCACAGCAGTTTGCAGCTCTCCCCCTAAGATACTCCATTCCAGCTCCCTGAAGGTCTATCAGAACACCCACACGGCTAAAAGCTGCCCCAGGGTGTGTCCCTCGAGGCTGCCAAAGGTTTGAGTTGGACACATCACAGCTCTGCCACGACCCCGTAATCCACTCCCGTGGGACACTGCTGCTCTCAGAAAGAAATCAAGTTCCATCTCCAAGAAAAGAGGAAAAAACATCCACTTCCTCAGCCATGAACACTGGTATGGTTGTTCCTAACCCAGAAAGCACCATCTGGGTCAGACCAGCATTCCTCAAATTCAGTGTTTTGTCTGAGAGTTTCCCATGTGAAAAGCCCAAGGAAGAATCAAACCATAATTCCTCTCTAAGCAGTTAGGAAGTACAGTGCTCATAGGGAAAAAGCCTTCCACATCCCAGTGACTTATCACAATGTCCACTTTATCTATTGTAAATATTTAAATGTTTCCAGAATCCTGCACTGTTCTTCAGTTACCATTTCAAAAAATATTTATAGATACATATGTATTGTTATACATATTCAGACACATAAATATATATGTTTGTGTGTATATATATATACATTAAAAAAACCCTTGAAAGCATTTATTTGATCAGTCTAAAGGCATCCTGCCTTTGGATTCTGCTTCTACCTCCTCTTGTGGCAGAGAAAGTGTCTTTATCTTCTCTCTAGCAGTCACATGAAACAGGATATAAACTCCTACTACAATGCTACTTGTTGACAACAGCTCCAACCCCATCTCATCCCAACAACCCAAATTCAAACCCAGGTGCAAGGACTTGGGTCCAAAACAGTACCTCGTGATGCTGGTCTGGCATCACCAAAAACTAAAGAAGCTGCAAGTAACTTAGTTTTGGCCTCATCTCTTTGCAGTGGTTTATTGTGCTTTATTTTTGCCAGGGTGCATGGGGCTCTGAGCAACCTGGTCTAGTGGAAGGTGTCCATGGAAGTAGGGTTGGAACTGGATGATCTTTAAGGTCCCTTCCAACCCAAACCATTCTAAGACTTCTCCCCTTGTCCCCCAGCTGCCTTCTTCACCATATTTTAATATCTGTTGCTCCTCTAAAGGTCATTCTTTGGCCCATAAAGAAGGTATTTACCAAGTATTTCTTAGCTCCATTGCAGACACACACGTGCACACACAAAGTGGGCGGTTGCAGAGGTACATTGCTTTTTACCAAGCCTCTTCCTGCCCTTCTGCTTTTTTCCCAAGCTCTGTTTGTTTCCCCAGGTTTGCTTTAAGGGCCAGATTAACAGAATTCACCAGACAACAAGGTACAATGGGCACAAACTTCCAGCCAAGTGGATCAAGGCTCCCAGCAAAGTTAGGTTTATATCCCTCACCTAAAAATGTCCCCTTGCCCCCTTCTGATGCCTGGTGAGTGCCAGGGGCTCTGTGCCAAGCCCTGGCCACTCCTCACCAGCCACGCTGTCGTGCCAGAGGATTATGGCTTCCTCGAAGGTCTCCTGAGAGGCTTCAATTATCTTCCTGGATCAGATATCAGAGCTCCTGTGCCAGCAGCGAGCGGAGGGAGCAGACCCAGCCACAGAGAAGATTCAAAGATTCACTCCTGGGCAAGGCTCTGGGTGTCCTGCAGGGAGAGCGAGCCCCAGCACCCCAGCTCCACAGAAAGGTTAATTTCTGGAGAGAACTCTTTTGGGAGAGGCACAGCCCAGCTCTTGAGAGATGCTGGGGCTTTGGGGGCAGCTCTGCTGCTCCCCAGAAAACCATGAGAGTTGAGTGAAAAGGAAGAGGGAAGTCATTGCTGCTGCTGGAGAAACCTGCCAGAAGGCCAGAGCCAGCCTCAGTTTTTGGGTTTGGCTCCCCCTCCAGTGCTTTCAACTCCTTAAAGCTCTTCCTGAACAACCAATCCAATCCTCCAGTTTTGCCCAAAAGGCATTTGGCCGACAGCAGGGAAATTAAGATGTCAGTACAAACACCTCTGATGCCAGCAGAGTTTGGCTGCGGAGCCGAGTTGTGACACGATTAATACCTAATGAGGACATAAATATTATATTGTGACACACGTAAGATCACCAGGTTTCCATGGAATATGTTGTTGTTGAGGAGCCAAGAAATAATCCTTTAACCATGGATTAAATTTAGTGCTGTTTGACATCCCATCCTTCAATCAAGCCATTAAAAGAACCCAGGACAGGAAGATTTCCTCACCAGAAATGCTCACGTCCAGGTGAGATATTTTCTAACATACATGCAAATAAGAAGTTATGAGGCTCTCCAAGGAATGGCTGCTCCAATCTAGTGCCTGCTTTGTGCCTAGGCTACATTAAATGCTGATCCTTTGTCTGAAAAACATCATTAAGCTGCAAATCTATCTGTCCTGTCTTTCTTTCAGCTCAGTCTTGGCTGCAAACTTCACCCACCAGACCTTAAGGTGGCCAGCTCCTAGATGCCCACATTTTGCAGCAGCACTCGCAGGGTGTTGTCACTGCAGGGTGACCCAGCTGTAGCTCCCAGGCACGTGGCTGTGCCTGCAGTCACCACACAAACCGAGGGTCCAGCCTGCCCTTCCTTTCCTCAGGTGTGCCACTGGAAGGGAGCTTCAGCCTCTCTTCATCTCCTGCTCCTCTTCTGGGCCCTGCCCTTTGAGTCGTGGTGAATTAATGCACCCAGAGTTGAAAGGTGAATCCTCAGTGACTCACAGGGCAGGGGGGGAGGGAGGGAAATGAACACAAAGGACAGCCCAGATATTTCAGCCCCCTCCAGTGCAGATTTTCTCTCCCCTCTGTATCCTGCAGGGCTGCACTGTGATCTCCAGAGGCTGGAGGCAGCAGGTGTCTGCTTCCCTGGAGAAGCTGTTCCGGTGTTTTTTGGGAGTACAGCTGCCAACATCCTCTGTAACTCAGCCTGTTACCCAGCACAGTCACTACAGGTTTTTCCTCTCCCTCTCTCTGCCACCTACAGTGGAGGTCCCCAGGGTTCCTTCTTTCACTTCCTCCTATTTTAGCTGGGCCAACTTATTAATGATCTCTCTCTAGCAGCAGCAAAATGAGGACAAACTTAGGAATGAGCAAACTTAGGAATTCAGTGAAAAGAAAGCCAGCTCCTGCAATAGAGATGTGGAGGAAGAGGAAGAACGACAAAAATAGACCTAGAAACGAAAAACACATTTTGGAATTATGCAGCATCCCTGTAACAAAATCAGTTATACAACTACTTGTGAGGGCGCCTATTTGCATTATTCATAAGGTATTAATTACGCAACTCTTAATTTTTCCTTTTGAGACTCTGCCATTACAGCTCAACACCTGCAGCAGGTAACCCAGCAGCGCTTTGCTGCCTCCAACACAGCCTATTCAGTTTTCTCCTCCTCTTTTATTTCCCTCGGCTCCCATTGTTTGAACCAGCCATTACATCTTTAATGTTCCCGTGCCAAAGTTGTTCTCTGCAGACCCCACCCAAGGCAGCACCATGATGTCACCTGGTGTCAGGTAACAGCTGAAATCAGCTCTCCACCAGGTGTTTTTCTGACAGCTCCGAACAAAAAGGAGGTTTTGGGTTTGTTTTGTTTTCCTCTGAATGCTCTCCCTGGCCTCCCTGTACCATCCATTCCTGCTCAGCACGTGCTGGATGTGATGCCTTAGGTTTTAGCTTTTATATGTTTCAAGTTCTGCATTCCCAGTGTGTAACTCTGCAGTGTCCTGCAGCCTGGGAGCTGCTGCTCTCTCATGCTGAGACAGACAGAACAAAGCCTCTCCAGGCTGCTCTCCAAGGACACCCAGCCCGGCCTAGGCCCAAAATGTGTAACCCAGCATCTTGAGAAGGGGGGCAAGCTGAGGGGAAATTACATCATTAGCTAAAGTTTAATTGGTGAAATTGGGTTGAGATGCAAATGGAGCAAGGCTATAAAAGTGTGAACTCGTGACTCGGGGTCCATCTTGGGTGCAGCCTTTGGCCTGCCCAGGGTGTGCCTCTGAAGGCCTTTCAAATAAATATCCACCTTTATTCCCTTACTCCTGTCTGGTCTCTGTTTCTAGGTTGGCCTCTTTAGGCATCAGATGAACACGGCTGTGTGGTCTCAGAGGCTGTTCCAGAAGTGACAGGGATCCCAAGGAAGGGCTCAGCCCACTGCCTAAGCACAGTGTACCAGCTCCTCGGGGCTCAAATCCGTGGCACCACGGGTCTAAGCATCAGCAAAGACTCAGAGTCCTCCCACAGCAGCACCAGGCAGCAGGGCAGGGTCTCCTCCCACACATCCCAGGTCAGGGGCTGTACTCAGACGACAGCGGGTAACATTTTTACCAATTAATTATTGAGAGCACCAACAGAGGACCGAAAAAACACATTTGCAAGGGCTAGAAATACGTGGCCAAGTCAGAGCCTATTAAACGAGGGCGAATAGAGCTACTCAGCCACACTCAATCACAGTTGTTCCGGTTGTTCATTAAATATAAATTTTCATAGCCAGCTGGAATGCAGCACACCCAACTCCGGGTGTCCCTCCAAGTGTGCCAAATGTCCCCAAGCAACGATTGGAGAGAAAATGAGGAAAACACAGTGTATTTATTCATCCCACCTTTCTCAGTCACGGGGCTGTGCCTCTGTGTAAGCTGAGTACCCTGCACTGACCAGAGAGGGAGAGCAGGCAGCCCAGGGGAGCCCAGGAGAACGGGGCTGGCCAGAGTAAGGAAGGCCAAATCCCACCCGGGCTGTCTCCACTTTGTTAAAACAGCCACAGCGATGAGAAGCTCCTGGGACACCCCTCAGGGTATCACTGGAGCTATGAGAGGGTTTTGGTGTAGGAGATGGAGCACTGGGCTCCTGCCTGAGTTCAGAGGGAGGGAGAGGAGTGTAGGAGCAGCAGAGGCAGGTATCTCCTCTGATGGGTGCTCCTGGGTGAGTGCTGCTTGTGGGAGATTGCTGGCAAAGCCGATTGTTCAACAGCTTGGGTTGAGCTGCTCAGGCTCCTGGGCTGACACTGGGGTTGGGTAATGCCTATGGACACAAGTCCAGAAGGAACCAAAGCGCTGAGTCTAACAATCTGCTAAAATCCAGGACTAAAGACCTCCAGTAAGTGCTGCTGTCTCTAGGGGTAATTGTGTATCCACCCTGAGCTAAAAGTGCTTCTTTAGTCTCCCCTAGGGCTGGGGCTTAGGGCTGCCTTGGCAGAAGATGAGAAACTGAGGCATGGAGGAAAGTTTCTGAAAGGTTGGAGATATTGGCTGAGGATTCCTGGCTGTAGGGAAAGCTCAGAGCTGGAGGCATATGTCAGATGACCTTTTGGGTGCATTGAGTTTTCATGGCAACATTTTGGGCGTTGGGGGTGGGCTATGGGGGTGGCTTCTATGAGAAGCTGCTAGACGCTTCCTTTGTGGTCAAAAGAAAGAACCTGAGCAATGTTACCTTGAAGATGGTTGCAAGCCAATTGTCATCCTAGAAACAAGTAACTTATTCCAGCCTTTCCAGTAACACTTAATATCCATTTGTCCTAAACAAAGGTATTTGATTCAGCATTCCTGGCACCAGTGATCTGCCAAGTTTGCCACCCACTTCTCTTCACAATGAGGAAAACTTCTGCTTTTCTGAGACCTAATGCCCGTCTTGCCCCTTGTCTTCAGCCTAGACCACAACCCTGTCTGCTTTTACCTTGTAGTTTTCTTTTCAGGAGGTGCAAACCATAATATGTTCAGCATATATACTACATATATATATACACACAATGAGTTGAATCTGGCCCAGAATAATCAACGCTGGATTACTCCAGGAGGCACTGACTTGTTTTAGCCTTACAATAAAATCTCATCTGCCTTCTGAGCCAATCAAAGACAATTTGCCTCCACATAAATCAGCTCTTATCTTAGCCAGACAGGCCCTGCAGATGCTCGTGTTATATCAAACTCCTCAGCTTCTGCTCTCAACACCCTAATCCAGTGACGTTGAGCTGAACCTAAGTGAATTATGACCTTTTTGCCCCGGGTGATGCTGACTATTCAGTTTTACAGGACTACAAGAACCGAACAGAAATTACAGCTTTGTGAGCAGCCTGAGCCCTAATGATGGGGTGATATCCTTGCTTACAGGCCCTGAGCTGGCACAAAATGGATGAGGTCTCTTCACCCACAGGGTAGCCATCCTATTTTTAAATGTCCATCAGGACACAGCAGAACAGGACATAAAACCCAAGAGATCTTCAGCCCACGTTAAACCAACCCCTAACCATCCTGATTTCTGCCATGTTTTTTTTTTTTTTCAAAACACACCTGAACAAATCACAGATCAATATTTTCCCTCAGGATGACACCCTCACTTTTGCTTGTTTGGCCTTGCAGGCACACAAACGTATTGATCTGTGCAACTCTTTAGTCCCTTCATTTTCCATGTGGTCCCTCAGACACAGGAGCCTCAACCCCCCACCCACGTGGCACCAGTGCTAATCTAAACCCAAAGGCAGTGGAAACGCCCCAGAAAGCTCAGGGCAGGGCCAGGGCTTCATTCAACAGGAGCTGAGGAGTTTCCTGTTTTACCACGAGGTAAATCCAGGAGCCTGGGATGGGAGCCTGCGCAGCGTCCCCAAGGGATTAGTGTTTTTCATAAGGACCAGCTCCCAGAGGTCCTGTGCTAAGATGAGGGCTGAGATTAGGAACAGCAGGGTTGGTGGAGCCCAAATGATCCACAGAGCTCACAGGCAGGAGGAGGGCTGGCATTAAAACGAGTCAATGACTTTTGGGCTATTTTGGGATGAGGCAGGGACTCCCACATTTGTGTCTACAGGCACATGCTTAATGCTTGGGTTGGCAGAGCCTGTTTTCCTGCTGTAATTGGCCCGGTGGGAAGGCAGGATGGGAGCTGGTGTCAGGGCTGTTTAGCCCTCCTCACCATCGCTGTCTGGCCAAACTCACCATCAGCTCCACCCCTGGGGCCTCCCCAGCTCCTTTTTCAGGCCACACTGACTCCACTTTGCCCAGTGCTACCAAACCTCCAGCATCTGGTGTCTCCTAATCACCCCCTGGCAAACAGCAGTATATCAAAGGAGGAGGACTGGGCAGGATCAGGGATCAAAACAATGCATGGCAGATCTCAGTCTGCTTCTGAATCATTCAGGGCTGGGAGGCTGGGATTAGAGATGGTGCCGCTGGAAGCCAATAGCTCCTGCTTTTTTTTTTTTTTCTGGGGCTGGGATGCTACTCCATGGCATGGTAGTTTTTAAATACGGGGTTGGCACTTTATCCCAAAGTCTATGCCAAACGATAAATCCTGGAGATTTGCATAAACACTGGTGTCAGTCTGGATGGCTTCTATGTAACTGTGGGGCATGTGTGGATCTCCTGGATATACAATAGCAGGAGCAAATAACTTAATGGGTCTGTTGTGAGTAAAGCCTGCATCAAAGGCTGGAGTTGAAGTCCTGATTAAGAAAACCGAGGGATGAAAAGCTAAGCTGATTTACACATTTTGCAACACCTCCCTAGGTGGAATGAGGGCTGCTGGTAATAGCAGCAAGCGTCTCCTGGTTTGTCTTGGGGCACAAATTGTTCTCCAGACAAACACAGGCAAGCCTAGAACTGGGCTTAATATTAGGGAAGGAGACAACTGAAGACCTCTTTATTGTTGTTTTCACTTTAGCTTAGAACATTACAGTGGCTGCTGTCCTGGCAGGAGATTATCAACATGTGCAGCACTCGCTGCCTGGCTGGTGCCTTGGGTTGGTCAGGGTGCTGCAGTCAACGCTCAGAGAGTGGCATCTTTTTGCTCAGGCCCAGGAGGTCCACAAGGATCAGTTCAAGTTAACACCAGAGCCACCCACCCTCACCAGCACCACCTTTGCTCCTCAGTCCTGGCACAAGAAACCATCTCAGAGCAAGCCCCACTGCGCTCATGGCACCACCCAGCCAGACTTTGTGTCCCTTGCTCCTGCTCCCGTGTTATCCTGTGCTATTCTGCAGCACAGATGTGTCCCCACACCCACTAGACAAGATATATCCAGGGAATTTATCCAAATCATCAGGGGAATTGCTTGGGAGCTACAAATTCCAGAGAACGCATCCTGCTATCCCACCACACCCCACTCCCCCAATAGCAGATGTTGGCTTAGATGATCTGTCTGAATTTTTCCTTTCCCAATTAATTCACTTCAAAAATGTGCAACTTTTTAGAAAGTTACTAGTTGAAGCTTTGTCTTCTTTTTAAGGTCGTCATTATCTATTAGAGTTGAAGAACCTCTGTTGACTCTGAATAATTGCCTTTCTACTTCCAGCTAGCATTACTGAAAGGGCTATTGAACACGAACCAAGATTAACTTCGGTTTATAAAATTTACATTTTATTACAATAATCTTTCGCATGAGAGGTACCTCTGCCTCCTTTATGTACCCCTGTCCACCTTCATGTGCAAATGTATTGCTCATGAATTTTAATAGATATTGGAAATGCTCACTGGAGTTAGAACAGTCTTTTTTCACTGGCCACAAACACAATATGACAGCACTAACACCCTGCTCTTTTTTTTTTTTTTTTTTTTTTTTTCCTCTCT